>WJEZ01000104.1:0-47731 GCA_009869925.1 Thalassaphorura encarpata
GAAGAACGATGCTACGATAAACCTTGCATGTGAACCAGTCAATCAAACAACGCAAAGGCAACGAAAACGATAGAAACATTGCTTTCTGGCTTTAAACAAACTACTGGAGGACTAGATGACGATAATTTTACGATTTCACCTCGACCAATTAATTTATTCCTGTTATTACCCTATGCTCTCAAAAAAGTAGATAGTATATGAACTAGTGCACGCGGTAGTACTTAGTATGTAAAACTAGAAATTTTAATGTCCGTTTTTGTTAAATTCAAAATTATTCTACCATTTATTTATTATCATCTTATTTTCAGTTATTAATAAAGTCTCATCAGTATTTCCAATGAACGATGAAATCAAGTCTATTGCAATATTACTACATGGCAATAGTCTACTACACCTAGTAATTTCTTCAAAAAGCTTAATACTCCTTAAATCAAAAGTTTCAAGCGAGATCCCTATGTCCCATTGCAAACTTTATTTTAAATTTCGTTATAATTTGAGTTAATCGATTTTAACTAGCAATTAAGCGAATCCTATAACTACTCATTAATAGAATGAGCATATGTTGCCTTTTAACACTTGCAACTGCAACTGCAACAGCATTTCTGGATGCGACTAAATTCTTGGGTGAAATCACGAAAGTAAAAGTCTATATGGTTAATGCGATTAGTCCAATTACTGATCTCAAAAGCCAACCAACCTCAGCAAAAAAAATGATTGCGTTTAAACTATGCCGACTAAAGAACAATATTATGAATGTAGTGTTACAATCACTCGTGGTCTCGACCATATTTACATGAAGATAGAAATTTTATTTGAGGGAGTCAATAGAGCCGTGATTGCCAAAATAATAAACCATAACCACAAATCATAGTAATCATGTCACACTGTTTGAAAACCCTTTAATACTATTTTATTCTATCAACGTCTCATGTTAGAAGCAGAATTTGAGTTGAAAAAATAACAATAATTAATAATCACACCATACTGCATGACAAAATAATACTACTAACGCTAGATTTTTTATGTAAATGAAAGCTACACAAATTCTAACGTAAGAAAGAAAAAAAAACTAATCAATTCAATTCATCATTAATGAAATTATAATCTTTGCCAAGCCGATCCAACCCAATGCTTATGTAATTTTCTGCAACTAGACATATTCTTTAGATAATAACCCGTCTCGTTGACCATAGCTATCGTAATGACTGTCCAAATCTTCATATAAATGTTTGGGATCTGTGTCCATGACTGTCAGAATCCCAGAATCAGATGAAGATCGAGCCCCGTCGTCTTTCCCCAGAATTTTGAATATTCTGTAAAGAAATTGAAATGAAGGAATTGAGTGGGAAAATCAGTATGAATAAAAAACTAATTTAGTTAACATTATTCTGAACATGAACCTACCATTTTTATTGTTGTATGTCCATCAATTTCTTCATAAGTTGGATTTGCATAAATTCCTTTCCCATAAGTCCCAGTCCTTCCACCACAATCGTATGCATCATCATACGGACTTTCTTCTGGATAATTTTTCTCTCCCTGGTTCACCCCTTCGCCATCGTTTTACGGGCTGATTCACGTATTTGACACTAAAAAGACATTTAATTAGAAAATTTGAATAAATAAGTAAAATTTAATAAATCACATTGATGTTAATTTTCTTACAATTGTTGAACATAAGGACGAACAAAGTTTTTGGGATGAATCCTTCGTTGCTTCTGAAGAATGAATCCTATGATGAAAGCCAAGGCCAGAAGGATTAGAATGAGGGTGATGATAATAGCCGTAATAGTTCCAGATGAAGAGTCGTCATGCCCAACTTCCAAAACTTTCTCTTCTGCAGCTTCCATTAAAGTACTAATGTTTTTTTCCTTTGGAAAAATGACACAATCATCCTCATCTAACAAATTGTTTGGGTTGAATCTTCTTTCGTCGCTGCAGAATGAATCCCAAGATGAGAAGAATGGCTAAGGTCGAGAGGAAGAGTACAAGGATTATGTTAATGACCATACTAGCTCCACAGAAATTATTCTCATGTCCACGATCTACAACATTCTCTTCTACATCTTTGTCAAAAGTAGTCAGATTTTTGTCATTTGGAGTAGAATCAGGCGTGACGCAATTGTCCTCATCTGACCCATCTTTACAATCGATTCCTCCATCGCATCTTTTTGGGCCAGAAATACATTCTGAATCTGATTTACAGAGGAAATCTGGGGGTCGACAAAGGGGTGGGATTGACCAAGGGCAATCAATTTCATCTTCACCTCCTGGACAATCCTGAAATCCATCACAAATCTCTTTTTCCTCGATACATTTTCCAACATCTGGACAAGCGTAGTCTGGCTCTCGACAAACGATCGGGGCAACTGGTGGAGCTAGAGTTTTGCAATTTGCTTCATCTTCGGCGGACTCACAATCTCTAAATCCATCACAAACTTCTTCTTCATGAATGCATTTTTTGTCATTGCATTGGAATTCATGTGTATTACAAGTTGAATTCATGACGCAAGTTTTTCCATTACGGCCAATGTGCATCCCCTCGGGACAAATGCAGGTGCCAACGTTCTCAAATTCAGAAATGAGGCAAATGTGTGAACATTTTGGATTCGGCGGACTCACAATCTCTAAATCCATCACAAACTTCTTCTTCATGAATGCATTTTTTGTCATTGCATTGGAATTCATTTGAACTACAAGTTCCATTCATGACACAAGTTTTTCCATTTCGATCAATGTGCATCCCCTCGGGACAAATACAAGTGCCCACATTTTCAAATTCAGAAATGAGGCAAATGTGTGAACATTTTGAATTTTGTTCATTTCCGCAATCATGTTCTTGGATTAAGGTAGAATAGCGAGAAATGTCTTTGTCCATCACAGTGATCTTGGCCAAAAAGTCTCCAAAAATATGAGAATCCAAAGTCTTGTTCTCAGAGTGTTCTGAGTGTCCAATAAACATTGGCTGTTTTTTCTCAAATACACCAAATACAGGCATACTGTTGAGGAGTTGGGTATGACGATCTGTCCAATATACACGATTTCCGTGACTCACAATACTGTAGGGATTTCCTTCTCCACGCAGAGCTACAGATTGAGAACGACCATCTATCGACACATATTCAATCGTGTTTTTGATGATATCGCACCTAAAATCATCATAATTCATAAAATTAATATAAACACAAATAAATTAGAGCCAAGCTGGGCAAACTTACCAAAATATTCTTTGCAATTCTGCATTGTATGTCATTGAGATTGGCTCTCCTCCAGTGATTTGGAATAGTGTTGCTCTTTTGTACCCATTCAGATGCATTCTCAAAATCCTTCCTCCTTTCGAATAGCTCAGAGCAATGAACAAATACCTAGAAATTAAAATTATTCGGTAAATCGAGTAAAAAAATCAGAGTGTAAGACACTTTTACTTTTTTTCTGCGACGACAAGAATATCATGAGGATATTCAGATTCCCTGCTAATTTCAGCTCGAGCACCAGTCCTAGTTGATAGTACTTCAACTCTTCTCCGACTTGTGTCAATCCAGTATAGATTTTGCCCAACGACATCTGATTTAGTTAAAAAGTGCAATTAACGTGAAATTAAAATTCAACAGGTTGCACGTAGCCAGTCAATCAAAGCAAATATGACTAATTTGTCAAAAATCTCAAGTTGCCCCGAAGTGAAAACTTTTGAAAGCTAATTTCTCGAATACAATGGAAATCCGGAATAAAATAAAACTGTGATTATTTTTAGCTTACCAAATGCCATTCCCCTTACAGTCCCCACGTAACCTGCGACCACGACCCTTAATTTCTTTGTTCGCTGATTATATTCATAAATCTTCCTTAACGTGATGTCGCTGATCATGATTGTATCACTGATGGGATTGTAGATTAGGGCACCAATTTCTCTCAATTCCGACACGAGCTTTTCTTCTACGACATTTCGACCAATGCTATTAAATCGGAGTGTTCGGAGACGACTATGCTGACCAATAATGAGTTTTGGCTTGGTTAAATCATCTGGACGAAGAAAAGGGTTAAAAATAATCAAATGTACGAGTTGATAGATGAACTATTTTAGGTTACCAATGCAAGTGCGATTGTTTTTATCCAAAAGGAATCCAGCTGGGCAAATACAAGCAAATGTATTTTCTGGGGTCAGGACACAAATATGAGAGCATCGAGTTGCACAAGGGTTTTGCCTTGCTTTCGGTTGAGCAGCTGGATGATAAATCGCCAAACCATGTGGAATTCCACTACCAGTCTCTCTGAATAGTTCTGTGTAATTTTCCCCAGTTAATTTGTTACAACTCTGCCAAAAATAAGGAAAATTAAATGTTTTTCAGGATTTTTCATTCCATTAAATTTACTTGAATACTACTGAAATGCCAATCAGTCCAATAAAGCGTATCTGCAAAAACATCTAAACTGAATGGGTGGTCAATTCCTTCAGAACGAATTTCATGTCTATCTTCCCCATTGAATGTAGAAGTTTCAATTATGTTAAGTCCAGCATCCATCCAATACAGCCGAGATTTCCCATGATCCACGGCTAATCCATTTGGCCATACTAAATCTTTAGTGATGATTTGAAGTGGAATTGAACCATCCATCCCAGCCCGAACAATCGCAGCATCTTTTCCCCAATCAGTCCAAAACATTAATCTGGAAATTATTTAACTAATTAATGATATTTATCTTCCTTGTGTTATCATTTAATTTACCCTTGACTTGGATGGAGTACAATTTGTCTGGGTTTATCCAAGTAGCCTTCAATAAGGACAGAGCAAAATTTCCCGTCTCCATTACAGGCGACAATGTGACTCTTGTTAGAGTCTGTAAAATAAATATTTCCTGTGATCCAATCAAATGCGATTCCCTCTGGTAAATTAAGTCCTGAAATACGGACAATACATTATGATACAGAACTAAACCGTTTTACAGAAATTATGCAGATTACCCGTGTCAACGAGAGTGACTCGATCATCACCATTTAATTTGGACCTGTAAATTGTTTCATTCCCTTCTGTGACTTCAGTCCAAAATACATATTGGTTTTTCACGTCTACAGCGACACCGACAGTGTGTCCACCTTCGTAAATTGTTTTTTGCCTTTTATCTTTGGATGACCAGACTCGAATTGAATTTTTCAAGGCAAATACGATTTGGACATTTGGTTCTAGAAAATGCCAGATTATAATGAGCATGGGCTTTACAAAAATTAATACTTATGAGTCCAAACTTCATACCTACTGGTACACAAGTCCGATTGTCTGTACCGAGAATAAATCCATCAAGGCAAGTGCATCTGAATGAACCGATCGTATTTTCACTTCCTTGGGAGCAAGTGTCCCATGTCATACGATTTGTACCAACACCAGAAACGTGGATTTGGAAAAATAAATTAAGAACTAGAAAAGTCAACAAATTTGCAGAAAAAAACTGCATTGTAAATACTTTGTTTAGTTCTTCATTTAGTTTTAATTTGAAGGAGAAGATAAATTGTGTCCTCCAGTGTCTAGTGCTACACACTAACTAACTACCTTAATCCCAAAGTTTTTGTTTGCTTTGGCATTTGATTTTAACTTGCCTGCACTAAAACTAAGTTGATGGTCAATTCAGCATTTAAAATCATACGATTTGTACCAACACCAGAAACGTGAATTTGGAAAAATAAATTAAGAACTAGAAAAGTCAACAAATTTGCAGAAAAAAACTGCATTGTAATACTTTCTTTAGTTTTTTTATTTAACTTTATTTTGAAGGAGATGATAAGTTGTGTCCTCCAGTGTCTAGTGCTAAACACTAACTAACTACCTTAATCCCAAAGTTTTTGTTTGCTTTGGCACTTGATTTTAACTTGCCTGCACTAAAACTAAGTTGATGGTCAATTCTGCATTTAAAGGACCAAATTGTCCGCTAAGCATTGCAGCAGCTAAGCTCTTTTCCCATAAAGAAGATCGATGCTAAATTGTGCAAAGTCGATAAATTCGGATTTTATTTCCGCTACAACGATAAAAATATTATAATTCTACCTAACACAGGATATCGCATTTGTCTACATTGACTGGAATAGAAAAACATCTACCTATTATTTTCTATATTGAGAAAGCATGTGTTAACAGCTTCAGAAATTTCAGTCTTGTATTTTTATTTGGTTGAGTTAGTCATTTTCTGCGAAATATGAGTTTGGCGGAGGATAAAGTGACCGCGATAAATAAATTGTACAGAATGCCCTAGTGAAGAAGATTTTTAAGTTTTTCCTTCTGAACATGTCTTCAGTTTTATTTTTTCTTCATACTAACATATTATAACTATCGAAATCTTAAAGGAAGTCTAGTCAGTACCTCTGTCAAACATTTAATGTTCTAACTAAACAAATTCTTTGGAAATTGGAACATATTCCATTGACCATGTAATAGCCCTAGTGAAGAAGATTTTTAAGTTTTTATTTTTGAACATGTCTTCAGTTTTATTTTTTCTTCATACTAACATATTATAACTATCGAAATCTTAAAGGAAGTCTAGCCAGTACCTCTGTCAAACATTTAATGTTCTAACTAAACAAATTATTTGGAAATTGGAACATATCCCATTGGTCATGTTCATCCTAATGACTAGCCAATCCTTCATATGAATTCTCGGAATTCACATCTCTGGCCAACAGGAGCTCAGAATCAGATGAAGATTACGAATTGTCATCTTTTTCCAATTCTTGAATATTCTGTATGAATGGAAATACTCAAGTGAGGACAACATAGTGAATAGTTACATACTTGTTAACTGAAGCTTACTTTTTTAAGTATGTTAGGGCAATCAACTTCTTCATAAATTGGATTGGCACGAATTCCTTGCCCAAAAGTCTTCGTCGTTCCAGAATCGTAGGCATCATCATACGCATTTTCCTTTGGCAATTTCTCTCTTCCCGACTCAACCCTCTGTAATTGTCCGTTGGGTTGATTCTCATAGGTGACTCTGACAGAAATTTATAAAATTAGAAAAATAACGTTGTGAATATTTTTATCACCCTTACATTTGTGGAACAATTGGCCGGACAAATTGTTTAGGTTGGATCTTCCTTCGTTTCTGTAAAATGAATCCCAAGATAATAACAATTGCTAAGGTCGAGAGGAATAGTACGAGGATTATGTCAATGGCCATACTGTCTCCACACGAATTATTCTCATGCCCACGATCTGTAATCTTCTCTTCTACATCTTGGCCAAAATTATTCAGACTTTTGTCCATTGGATTATCATCAGCGGCGCAGTTTTCCTCATCTGACCCATCATGACAATCCAATTCTCCATCACATCTTGTTGGGCCAGGAATACAACCTGAGTCTGATTTACAGAGGAAATTTGGAGGTCGGCAAAGTACTGGGACTGGGGTTGGCCAAGGGCAATCAATTTCATCTTCACCTCCTGGACAATCCAGAAATCCATCACAAATCTCTTTTTCCTTGATACATTTTCCAACATCTGGACAAGCGTAGTCTGGCTTTCGACAAACAATCAGGGCACCTTGTGGACTTGGAGCCTTGCAATTTGCCTCATCCTCGGCGGACTCACAATCTCTAAATCCATCACAAACTTCTTCTTCATGAATGCATTTTTTGTCATTGCATTGAAATTGATTTGAGTTACAAGTTGAACTCTTGACACAAGTTTTTCTATATCGATCCATTTACATCCCCTCGGGACAAATATTAATCGTTTTACCTATATAATATTATTTAAAATTAAAATTGTGCTTAAAGAAGTCAATGTTTAAGTTTTAACGATTCGTACCAGCACTAGAAATGTAGATTTGAAAAACTAAATTAAACACTAGCACATTTAAAAGCGACTGCATTGTGAATATTTCAATTTAGTTGTACTATGTTAATTTTAGTTTCAAGGAGACAATCTTGTCTGTCTAATATCTAGTGTTAGAGTAATACACTCAAACTGATATGTGTAACTAAACTACCTTATCCCATAGTCGTACTTGCTTTAAGATTTGATTATAACTTGCCTGGAGTAAAAATGAGTAGTAAATGGGAGCATCAGCATTTAAAGAGCCTGATTGTCCGCTCATCATTACTACAGCTACTAATCTCCTTTCCCATGCAAGTTGACCGATGATGATGCAGAATTTTGTAAACTCGACAAATTAGGATTTCAGTTGCTCTACAATGATAAGAATATTCAAGCTATCGCATTTACCTATGCATTGGAAAAAATAAAACATCTACACAATATTTCTTGTATTTAAAAGACTTGCGTTAAAACTTTCAACAGCCTTTTCAGTCTTGTAATGTACTCTTAAATCAATTATCATTTCGCTGATTAGGTCATTTCCTACGAGTTAAGGCCCTGTGAATATAAGCTGACCGTGATAAATCAAACGTACAATAAATGGCCCTAGTTCAGAAGATTTTTTAGTTTTCCCTTCTAAACATGTCTTCAGTTTTATTCTTAGCTCAAATCATCAAATGCACGAAATTTGGATAAAACACAAGTAAAATAATGACAAGTGTAATGAATAAAATTAATTAAATATTGAATGAACCATGAGTGAAGATTTAATGAATCTTGACATTTCCAGTGTGGCAGGAATCATCAGAGCGAAGCTTCTCATGGCAAGTCTTGGAATCGTGTTTTGTGTCTTCTGCGTATTAACACATTAAAAATTACCATATGGTCCGCTTGATAAATTACTAACCAATAATTAAATTCGACTTACTCAAACACTGCATGTAAACTTGGAAGCATTGAAGAACAGATTTCATTTGATTGGATACTTTACGTCATGATATCGTCAACGCGTCCAAAGGCTGCGACATCTTTCTCTGGTTCACCTTTGACCTCCTCCGATGGCTTTGGAATTTCTACTTGTACATTTTTCTCACCTTCCTTGAGCAATGTATTTGTCTTTGTAAAGTCCACGTCAAATTCCCCAAGGTCCTTTTCAACTTTAATTAATTCCTGCTCGAACTTGTTTGATTTCATCAATTGTTTCAACAAAATCCTTTGCAATTTTTGGACGCAAGTCTTCAGTGATGGGGATCAATGATTGTTTTTCTTGTTGCGTACCCTTGACCTCAGAGCCTGCCTTGTCCTCAAGCAACTTTTTCTCCGCTACCTCCTCTTGACCAATCAACGCCAATTTTGCCTCAACATCTTTCATCTCAGTTTCAACATTTTCCAAAATCGTCTCTGCTTCTTTTTCCTTTGGAGATTCATAGTTATTTGGTCTGCCCAATACTGCAGTTGTCCCTACAATTGAAAATTACAAAAATCAAATTAAAAATCAATTGCGGTAGGAATTTGTCCAAATTTCGTCATAAAAATTGAAGAATGAAGGAAAATAATTTACCCAGGACGAGGAGAATCATGGTGAAATTCATTTTTCCAAACATTTTGAAGAATTACGAAGTAAATATTGTTTTAAAGAGTTTAGATTTTTGTTGGGTTTATTTGCTTGCTAAAGCCTTGGATGATGGAAATCTTATGACCCAAGCGAACCTGCCTGCAATTTTTTATACTAGACTTATCTATGATATCATCATCTTGATCGTACGATAAATCTACGTATACGTAAGTGATAGGGGTACATCCGGACCGGGCGGGCAGCCTGAGTCTGAGTCGGACTCGTTGTTGTTGTTGTTGAAAATACTCGTCAGCTCCACCGCTTGATTTCTACATGGAAATTTCCTGGTATGTCGGTGTTTATATTTTTCATTTGTCGCAGGAAAATTACTCAGAATTTTTTACTTCATAATAACCGATTCATTTGGGTATTGCTGGTAGTGACCGATTTTGAGTTCGTTGGCCTTAAAAAAATACCAGCGTACGACAAAAATATTTTTTCGCCTTGCATATTACAGGACCTTTGTTCTATCCTAGAAATAATTTGGAGACGATACGGAAATGAAAATAGTAGTGTCAAGTCAAGTAGTAGTTGCTTTTACTTTGGGTTCAAGGAGATTATTAAAAAGTAATGTAGCATGAAAGAATTGTTCTTTGATATTTTCCAACTGACTGAGCGGAAGTCCTTGTGAATATTAGAATAGGTCTTAATTTTATTTCCTAGCTTGGCTTTTACAGCAGAGATTCTCTTAGCATTTTATCGATATCTAGATTCAACTCGACGGGCGACGGCATGAGAAGTGGAAGTGACACGGGAAGCTTATCTTTGCCTCTTGTTATTATTCCTCCCATTAAACCCGTCTCTTTCATATCTCCTTCCCTCTCGCCTTCTATTCTTTTTACACTATGCATGAATTAGTTGTCGCATCTTATTAACAAACTTTATTGTTTTCTTAAAACACTCTCTTTTCCTTTGACAACTTTCTTTGTCATTCTAAGAAAGAGCTGAAGGTGATTAAATTCAAAGGACTTTGGTTCCTGCCCTGACTCGACTTGACTTCATTAATTAAAACGGAAATCTGGGTCAGACTCAAGTCAAATTAATTTATCTCAGAACAGAGAAGAACACGGTGCAATCTAAACGTTCAAATTTTGTCAAATTTTGTAACATATTTTGAACACAAAATCAGCCTTGCTATAACCCATTGATTTATCTGACTGCTCTGAAATTATGGGTGACAAGAAAATTGATCCATTTTGTGAACGCGGTAACAAGAAGGAAAATGACAGTGGAGAGACTTTCATCTTGGTCTTGGTCAAAGGGAGACGAGAAGGGGGAAAGGTGGCCATTTAGGTGTGCAAAAATAAGATTTGTGTCCAGCAAGGCTTTTCTCCCCTTTCTCCTCACTAATCTCCTTTGGTTGGGTTTCAGGAAAAGTCGTCTTCGTTGTCGTCGCCTTGAAAGAAAGGAACACAAACATCATCAAACAGCCGACGAGGTACACAGATGTGTCTAACCATGCCATTGCATTGCATTGCCTTCGTCCGGCTATTGCTCTCCTAACTCATCTTAAGTTGGATGGACGGACATTAGGTTTACGTTGTAATAATAAAAGCATGAGACATGGCACGGTCACCTCACTATAAAGAAAAGAACACAAACATCATCAAACAGCTGACGAGGTACACAGATGTGTCTACCCATGCCATTGCATTGCATTGCCTTCGTCCGGCTATTGCTCTCCTAACTCATCTTAAGTTGGATGGACGGACATTAGGTTTACGTTGTAATAATAAAAACATGAGACATGGCACGGTCACCTCACTATGGTTAGCAATACAATGAAGAATGTCTACCCCCGTAGTCCTAGTCCTATACAGTAGTCTAGTCCTATACAGTAGTCCTATACAGACACATGGTCCGCGTTTTCAAAATCGTTTCCACAAACAAGAAATTTAATAAAAAAGATTGATTGAGCTCTAAAATACATCGATTTATATAAATTCTATATAATAATAAAATTAATTTTTGCTGATCCATAAGTTAAGGTCTTGGTTCCAATGAATATTTTGTCATTTTATACTGAAATCATTTATAAAAATATAGTTCTTAGGAAACATGGGGCGGTTTTGTTGTTGTGTCATGAGAAATCTCCAATCTGCTGCACAAACATTATATACCCAATAGTTTTTTACTCCTTACTGCTATGTACTATGTACTTTGCTATTATTTCTGAAGTAATAAAATAATGACTTTGTCCGTCCATAAAGGCGAGGACTGGTCTTAAGAGGCAGAGGCAAGGCTAAAAGCCTTTTCATCGCACTCACGCACCCGCCCTACACTATTGCAATAATGTAAAGTAAACCCAAGTGCCTTGTCGGCGGCCCTTGTTTATGCTGACATTCCTCATAAATCATCACAATAACTTTCCCCACCCACGTCACGCTAAATTTGGCCCAGACAACTCAAAAATTCAAAAGAAGAGGAGGAGTTCTTTCGCTAATATTAAGCACACAAAAGTGCATTTTGCTTAAATTATCTAATACGAATGATTGACCTTTCATGACCTCAGTAGTTGACCTAAGAATAGAAATGACGACCAGACTAGTAGTTATTGTCCGGAAATTACTACAACTGGTATGAATTGTGTGGATTCCTTAGAAAAACCCATAAACTAAACTACCAGAAATGATAAGGACGGTAGACAGGGGGAACAATAGGAAGTAATAGTACGTGAAATAATTCAATAGAATGTGTCGCAGGGTTGTGGCAATTACATTGAGAAAGCACTTCATGATGACAAAGTGAATTATGAGCTGAACGCGCCTTGGATAAAATTTTACCAGACATTAACCAATTCCACCCCGACGACTGGACTTCCCCCATGTACAGCTAAAGAAAACTTTTTGGTTTTTCTTCTTCTCTTTTTCTATCAAGTAATGAAATGAGGCAATAATAACAATTCCAATGCTTGGGGTTTGGTGAAAAGAGCCGCAGCTGGCAAATCCTAGAATCCACAACCACATCTCCTCGCTTTGGTTTTTCTTTTCTTTTGAAAAAGGGGGAAAAGAAAATAATTTTTATCGGGAAAAGGCCGGTGAAGTGGAGAGTGAGACTTTCAATTAACCGAGAAAATTGCTCCTATTTGTCTCGACAAACTAAACTCCATTTTTCATCACGTCTCTCTTGTTTTCTATATAAATACGTACTCACTACTTCTGTGAGCATTGGCATTGGCATTGCCATGACAGGAAAATTCAGTGGATACGGAGACGGAGACCGAATAAAAGAAATCGGAAAGGGAAAAGTTTTTCTCTCACTCACTCAATCCGCTGCGCTCCCGCTTGTTGAGATAAGATCACAAACACACAGATTCCTTTCATCAGATTTCCGTTCTAGTTCTAGGAGTGAGTGACTACAAGTTACCAATCTTGAGAATTTTCCGGTTTTTCTTTCTTCTCTTTCCTTTCATCACTTTTTTAGATTCCAAAATCAAACAAGCAAAGAAAGTATAAAAAAAAGTTCTTTGAATTTGACTTGCAATTCACAAAGCAATCAGGCGTAGATGGAATTCACATGCTGTTATGATTTACATTAAGCTAAACAGGCATTTTTTTTTAAAAAAAGGACAATTTTCATATTTATTAAAATTTCTCAAGAGAAAGACAAAAGTCCACAACAGCAGCAAAAACAAAGTATGAGTGCCAGAACAAATGAAAGGACAATCGTGAGGATTACATACCAAGTAGCAAAGAGATAGATGACTCGTACACAATACTCTGGTTTTTCCTTTGCATCATGTTGAACACGTTTGCCCATATTGAGAATGGTCATGGCTTCATAAGAAAATAGGCAAAGTATAGCTAGAAATAGAAGAACGCTGATACCATCCAAAATAGGTGATACTTCCCAAATACGAGCAATAGCTGTGATAGTAGTGAAGATAAGACCCAACACACCCATAGCAATCATCACTCGAGGCAAGTTGAACTTTGCTGGACATTCCTCCAAGTGCGTAGATCCAATAGAAATCATGGCAATGTCAAATCCAGCCAAAATGATGGCAAGGATGATTGCAGCTATGATTAGAATTAATTTTGGTGTAGAGACTTCTCGAAGATGAGTCAATCGGCTGAAACATGCAGGACGCTCTTCCTGTGCTTGTCCTTGCCGAGCACGTGCGTTAGTATTCCTTCCTCTAGATCTATTTCTATTTCTATTGGTATTCGTATTCCTATTAGCTTGAGGGCGAGTACTTTCCATTCTAGGTCTATTGGGACTGGTACCCCTAGGAGTATTCGTGCCTCTAGCAGTATTGATACCCCTAGCAGGCCTGGCACTCCCACGAGTATTGCCTGGAGGTCCTAATCCTGGACGCTTGGGTCTAGAAGACCTTTTCCCCTTTGTAGTAGGCATTGATGACCTTACCAGTTGAGTGAATTCCGGTACTAAAATTTAAAAATACCATTAAAATATTACATTAACGAAGCAGGTCGCATTGCACACGTCATTGTTGGTTGTCTGAACTATGATTTAAATTATTGACAAGTTTATAGGGAAAATTGTCTCGGAATATTTTATCATTACCTCCTCTTGATTTTATGGACCACTTGATTAACGGTTTATCATAGCTGACCACTGTCTTGTCTGTTGATCAATGAGAATACCGATAGTCGGTCACCCTGTAATAGACTACGGTATTGCAAGAATTAATCATTCTCAAGGATTTAGAATTCATTACAGTTCGGACTGTGATTTTTTAAAAAAAATAACCTGTAGCAGAAGTTTGAAATGCATTCAATAACGTGGTTAGCATGGGAAAATGAAAAGGAATAGCCTCAACGCATAAAAAAAGAAATGTTAATTCTTTTTGAACAATGAAGTTTAGGAGGAATTCTTCACATTCTGGTCTTTAATTAAGGAATCTCAATTTCTCAAAAGCAAAAGAAACACCCACAACAACAACAACAGCAAATCATGAATGACAAAACAAGGAAAAATATGAACATAGTGCTTAAATACCAAAAAGCAAAGAGAAAAATAACTCGTTCACAATAATCCACTAGTTCATTTCCAATATGCTCGTGTTGGACATGAGCGCTCAGAGAATACACAATCACACACTCATAAATGAATAAGCAAAGGACACTTGAGAAAAGTAGGACGTCGAGAACATCTAGTGCGGATGGTACATTCCATGTACGAATGACAACGGTCAAAATTATAAAGCAAAGACCCAAGACACCCATGGCAATCAGTGTTGGAGCCAAGTTTGGCTGTGCTGGACAATCCTCAAGGTGTAAAGAACCAAGGACAATCATAGCAATGTCACATCCAGCCAAGACTAGAGCAACGATGATAGAGAATATCGTTAAAAGGATGGTTTCTCTAGAGGCTGATAAAATTGTTCCTTGATTACGAGCCGCCCAACGTCGACGAGTGCGACGCTCTTGTGGTGTCTGTGTTTCAGGGTCAGCTCGATTATTATTATTATTTTCAGTAGCATTCTCCTGTAGTCTGGAAGGGCTTTTTCCTTGCTGAGCCATTGTGATCTTAATGAATAAAACCCGTGAAGTATAGTAATACAAAAAATTTTATCGTTATTATCAAACTTTGATCTTTACCTCTATTGGAATTTTAACTTTCTTGCATTGGGAAGTCTGATTAATGATTTTTTATACAAATGGTCATTGAATTGGGTTCTTCATTCTTCGTTCAGGCTTACAATCAAGGATATAATCATTAATGATCATTCGAATAGATTTGAGTTTAATTGAACTATAAATTGGACTGTAACTTTTGAATTTAAAGTAAATTAGACAGTTTAAGTTTGAAGCGTATTCAATAAATGTCGTAATCATGGTAAATGTATGAATTTTTTACGCACGTGAAATTGCATGAAATGAACCGAATCAGTTCTATTTCATCAGGGTTTAACCTGGATTTTTTGTTGTACTTTCATTACATTAAATGAAATAAGAGAACGGGTGTTTTACTAGTAATGGTCAAACTGTACATTCTTTTTTTGTACAAGGCCAATTCTACAAAGTAACTTGTTTAATTAAAGAATCCCAATTTATCAAAAGAAAAATAAACAACCGCAACAGCAGCAAAAGCAAAGCAAGGTTAACACGAGAATGAAAAATGCAGACATAATGACTAGATACCAAAAAGTGAAAAGAAAGAGGGAATGTTTACAATAATCTGTAAGTATTTTTGCAGCTCCATTATGGTGAACACGACCATGGACTTTGTACACGAGTATGCATTCATAAATGAATAAACAAAGCACAGTTGAGAAAAGAATGACGTTGAATGCGTCCAACAACGAGGGTAGATTCCAAATTCGGGCAGCAGAAGTCAGAATCGTGAGACAAAGACCAATGACACCCATGGCAATCAAGACTCGAGGCAAACTGGGTTCAGCTGGACATTCCTCCAAGTGCATAGACCCTAGGGCAATCATGGTAATGTCTCATGCACCCGTAACAATAGAAATGATTGCAGTGAATATAGATCGTCCCTTGCTTAAGGGTCATTTTGGGGTAACGCTGAGGATCAGGGCCAGAGCCTTGGCTGCATGTTTTCTTTACACTGACCTTTTCTTTCTCGAAGGCATTTTAGTCTAAGGTAGGATCTTGAAGAATAACTACATTTATGTTGCATTATTCAATACTGATTATATTTTTGCTATATTATGTATTTTTGAAAATGTAGATTTACCAGATCGTGCTCTGATATTCTTTGCGAGATTTTCTGATGATGAAACCTGTAATTCAGGCTATAGTTTTTGAAAATATTTATATCTGTATTTTCGACAAGTTTTAAAAGCAATCAATAAAATTGTCTGGTAAACTAAGATAAAATGCGGGTTTATTTCATTTCTTCTGAATTAGTACAAAAAGTATTAAACTTTATGAATATTTTTATTATTAATAGTAGGAAATTTGAGCCAATCTTCCAATCGTTGAATTTTTGATGACTTGGGTTGATGCCCATATAAAATCATTGCAAAAAATAACAAGGCAGTCCCCAATGAAAATTGAAGTGTTAATTGAAAGTTGAAGAAAATCATTGAAATCGCACATGCGATGACAATCGCAAGAGATGTTGAAAAACATTTGAGAAGATTGTCCGCATATTTCATCACGGCAGCTGCTAAGAGTCCACCCACAGCTTGAAGAAAAATCAAGTACACGACGAAGAGGTCATATCTAATGAAAATTAAAAGATTAGGATGATTTCTTTTTAAAAAATAAATTTTAATATATTTACCCATAAAAGAACCCATGTGCTTTGATAATTTCTCCATCCTTAACGTAGCAAGTGACAAATCCAATTGGAATAGAGAAAAATGCTAATTGAACATTTCTCATCCAAACAGACACGGGGTTACGAGTATCCTTTAAAATGAATTCAAAATAAACAGAAGCAAATCCTGAAAGTGCGACTGAACAGATAGCTGCCAAAGTCCCGAGAAATCGGCTTTGAGGGACAGACGACACGATGCCCGAACCTTCCTTCTTTGAAGTTTGAGCTAATTGGACTAGAATTATTCCAATCAAAAGAATCACAAGAGACAACCATTGGATCGAACGAAGTTTTACTTTTAGTATAATAATACTAAAAATTGCCGTTGTGAGGATTTTGAGTTGAATTGTGACCTATGGACGGAAATATTATTTTTATTTGAGGTAATATTTTTGCAAAATTACTTGAACTTACTTGATACGTAGCAGCATCCAAATGTGTGGCCGCAACATAGAGAAGATTGTTCGAAATAAAATATGTAAATGCTGGGATGGTTACTTTCAAAGTATTGAACGGTTGATCCACAACTTTTTCTTTGAAAATCCTCAAGATCCCTTTTTCCTTAGGCCCTTGCTCTTGCTCAATATCATGAATCTCACCATATCCTTTGAATACTAATCCAAAACTCAAGGCGAATTTTACAATTTCCGCAGAGAGAACGGCTAAAATTGAAAATGTAAAAAAAGAGAAGAAGAATGTAGGGCAATTCCATAGGCCTACCTTTTTCTTGGGAAAAAGTTTTGGGTAGGAGATTGAATAATGAAAATAAACGAACCGGTAGAGGATGTAAACATGAGACCAGCGCGTGTTCTGGAATAGTTCATGGAAAGAGCAAGCAAAGCACTTTGAAGGGTCAGAGTGACAAGACTCAAATACTTGTATCCATTACTACTTGAAGTTGGGCCTGTAATAAAATCCACAAATCCAATTAAATTCTCACTTCATTCATGCTCATATTCCATATGCTTTCGTTTATTACCCAGTTTACGACTCACACCTCCGCTTCCGCTCATTTCGGTTTCGGTTTCTGCAGTTGGCCCAGAGGCTACGGCTAATTTCACTTTCCCTTCTGTCTCTGTTGGTAAATCCATTTTGAAAATTAATCCAGGATTGCAATTACAATGCTCGATCTCAATATTACGACCCCAAATTAAAAGCAAATTAATTACCAGAAATTAATAATTACACTGCACTCGCAGTGGTCGATTATTTCCAATGCATGCTCAGCGGTGTCTTCAATGTTATTTTCAAAACAACTTTATTTGCAAAATATTCTAATTCTCGTGAAACTAATAGTTTCTTGACAAACATGCACATATTCACGAGTTCACGAGGCACACTGTACAGTACACGTTTTTTGACGTCTTATCTCCACAGGAAGAATGAACCACAAATGCAAGTTTCTGGATGGCATGGCATGGAACGGCAAGGCAGTATAGTAGTCAATGTTATTTTTATTACATATCTTGCCTCTGGAGTATATGACAGATGTTTAGTTTAATATATTGATTAGTCATATTCGTCTAAGGCGTTAATGAATGAGTGCATTGATTCATTTTACTGGGTCTTATTAATGAGGGACGATGAAGCAATACCAATATGTATGAATCGATCATAGAAATAGCAATTTTCATAATCTTGAAAATGTAGATGGGTAAAAGTCATACGAGTAATCTCAAAAATGTTTAGAAAGGAAATTATATGAGGGACGATGAAGCAATACCAATATGTATGAATCGATCATAGAAATAGCAATTTTCATAATCTTGAAAATGTAGATGGGTAAAAGTCATACGAGTAATCTCAAAAATGTTTAGAAATGAAATTATTTAAGACAGTTCCAAGATACTGCCTATGAAGTCAGGAAAAATTATTTAGTAAATGATTAGACCGAGTCGTCATGACCTTGCAACTATGACCCAAATTTTAAGGAAATATAAACAACCAAAACGAACTATGATGTTCCATACGCATATTTTATTCAAGCTTTGATAGCGTTTCATTACGCACGCACTACGTTTTTTGGTTCCTTTCCTTGGGAAAGTAGTAGTACGTTTAAGATACACACAAATTTATAGAAATATACAAAAATGTCATCGACGATTACAAACGAAAGCAGTGCATCGACTCTCATGGTTAATGAACCAGCACCACCACCAGTAGTCAAAACTGACCCTTATAATGCAGAAGTCGTTCTTGGGCCTTCCAAAAATTCAGTTCATGATAATTTGACCATTGTCCCTATGTGGGCAAGACCTCCCTGGCCTGAATGGTCTGATGCAGACGTCAATGATCAGATATTGGATTCAAGTGTAAAATGGATAAATAATGACTAGTAATTATGTAACTAGCAATTAATTGAATTATTTTAGGAGGATACGACAGTTCCATTTGAAGATATGTGTTCAAACAATACGTTACCACCCTCAATTCACCCCACGCATTGGGTTAGGGCAGCTGACCTTAGTGCAGATCCAAAATTAGTTGATTGGACTCAGCATACTTTAGATTTGATCAATCCTAATGCTCATCTATGTGAAGTCTCTGAAGCTATTCGATTCATTTTATCTGAGATTTGTGAGCTTTATGACCAAGCCAAGGATCGTGGTTTGATGGGAGATGGGGAAAGTGAAGAGGATTTTAATACGAATAGTGATGGGAGTTGGAGCCCTTGGGATCATGTGTATAGTTTATGCAGGGTCAGAGGGTCAGAGCCTCAATGTAATCCTAATGGTCGCTACCATGTCCGCTTATATTACATGGTAAAAACTTTCGGATTATTTAAAATTAGAAAATTTTCATGAAAATCTGGACAATAGGGCTGCTGGCGAAGGATAATAGTGGATGATCGCATTCCAATTCTTAAGAATGGAAGACCTGGACTTCCCCTAGGGAGTAAAGGTGAACTTTGGCCTCTGCTTTTGACCAAGGCTTTGCTGAAAATCTCAACCCTGACTGCGGATGATGTACATGGGATTGAGATCAAAGATTTTAGTGCCATTTCTTGCCTTACAGGATGGACTTATGAGTGGCATGACCTTACGTGAGTTGACTTTAAATTATAATACTTGAATCTGTTATTAATTAAAATTGTTTAATATCCAGAGCCCCTGTCACGAGTGATGACTTGTGGAATGATTTGACTGACATTCTTCCAAAATACGTAAAGCCAGGAACTGAAGAGAAAAAACGAAAAGCGAGGTCTACGATAAGGGATGAAACATTTTGGTGGTATGAGACAATAAATTAGCAAAAAAAGACATTAGCATAATGCTTAGTTTAAACTTTTCATATTTTGTAGGATTCCTCCCGGTTCCTCAGCAAGCGAGTACAATATTCCCAACTTTAATTCATATGGTCAACCCGTCGGTACAAAACGTAAATCTAACCTCAGCCAAAGATCTGGGCCGCCGTCTAAGTTAGCATCGCCACCACTCAAAGAAGAAGAAAATGATGAAGATGCCCAGAAGCAGGAAAAAGATAAAAGGAAGAAGGACAAAACAAAACGACAGAAAAAAGGTTCAGGTACTGAAGAGGTCGATGAATCAACGGATGATGAAAGTGATACATCAAGAAAGACTAGGAAGAAAGGAAAGAAGGGGAAAAGTAAGAGTAAGGACAAAAAAGGAAAAGGTGATGAGAGTAGTGATGAAGAGACTGGAACAGATGGAGAAGGTAAGAAGAAGAAAAAAGGGAAGAAAGGAAAAAGTAAAAGCAAAGGCAAAAAAGGAAAAGGCGAAAGTAGTGACGCCGAGTCTGGAACAGATGGAGAAGGCAAGAAAAAGAAAAAGGGTAAAGGCAAGGGTAAAAGTAAGAGTAAAAGTAAAAGCAAGAAAGGAAAAGGTGGACAGTAGTGATGCTGGGACTGGAACAGATAGTGAAGGAAAAAAGAAAAAGAAAGGTAAGAGCAAAAGTAAGGGAAAGAAAGGCAAGGGCAAGTCTGACGCGTCCGATACTGATGCATCTCCTAAGAAATCCAAAAGTCCTAAGAAAAAGTCCAAAAGAAGTAAATCTGGTGATGGACGTAAGAAAAAGTCGAAAAAGGGTGGTGATGATGTAAATGATGACACGACGTTGTCTGAGAGGGAATCCCAAGTGGATGAGATAGGTGGCTCAAAAAAGAAATCCAAGAGCAGAAAAAAGAAAGATAAAAAGAAGAAGAAAAAGAAGAAGAAGGAGAAAAAGAACAAGAAAAAGAAGGAAAAGAAGAAAAAGAAAAAGAAGAAAGAAAAAAAGGAGAAGAAAAAGAAAAAGGAGAAAAAGGAAAAAAAGAAGAAGAAGAAAAAGAAGGACAAGAAAAAGAAGAAGAAGAGTAAGAAGGGTAAGAAATCAAAAAAGGGGGATGACGCTGCTTTGGGTGACGCTAAGGATGACTCTGAGAGAAAGTCAAGGTCCAAAAAGAAAGCTGAGGATGAGGATTGGATAGACATAGACGATACAGAGGACAAATCTAAGAAAAGTCGTGATGGATCCGGGAAAAGGTCCAAAAAGGGCAAGAAGAAGTCAAAAGAAGGTAAGAAAAAGAACGACGGTAATGAAACTGATGTCTCTGGGAAAAAGTCTAGCAAAAGCAAGAAAAAGAAAAAGGGCAAGAAGGGTGAAAAATCAGATGCGTCCGACAAGGAAGGGAAGAAAGGTAAAAAGGGTGACGAATCAGGTGCATCAGGCAAGAAAAAGAAGAAAAAATCCAAGAAAGGCAAAAAGGGTGGAAAATCAGATGCATCGGAAAAGGAAAGTGACGACGAATCATCTGCTTCAGACAAGAAAAAGAAAAAGAAGTCTAAAAAAGGAAAAAAGGGTGAAGAGTCGGATGATGCTTCTGGCAAGAAAGGGAAAAAGAAAAAGAAGAGTAAGAAAAGGAAGAAAGGATCAGGCAGTGATGAAGATTCAACTGAAGATGAGACCAAATCTACTAAAGCAAGCGAAGGTGTCCACAGATCGCACGGCCATGCCCATTCCCATTCGCACTCTCACGCACATTCCCATACTCATGTTCACGGACATGGACATTCAGATGCTGAAGTTGACCCAGATGAGGAGGAAGCTGCAAGACAAAGAAAAAAGCGGAGAGGTATGCACAAATAATGAATGAACAAACTTTAATGCCCAAAAATGATGTTCCTTAAATTTTCAGAGCGAAGGAAACGAAGACAAGCTGAAAGAGAAGCCAAAATCAAACTCGGAATTGTTCCAAAAGTATTTGAAAGGGATTTCTCAATCGCGGATCCAGGAAATATTCCTCAACTTTATGAAATTTTATATGGAGTTCACAAATATTCTGGGCTCATTTACCAGTCCGTGGTTACAACTTTTGAGGGAAACAGTGGCAAGGATTTGCCTATTGCCCTAACTGTTATATTTCGAGATTTCCCCAAGGAGGGCGATCAGGATCTTCCAGCTGTCCCTTCTCATCTTTATCACCCTGTTCAACTTTACGAGGTTAGGGATGTACCCTTGGTAAAAACGGGGGATCGACCACAAACTCCCCTTTGGAAAACTTTTCGTTGGAAGGCATGGGCAATGAAAAAGGGGATCATACCAAGTATGTATATACAAGGAAATCAAAATCAAAATTAAATTAATACATAAAATCTGAAATATAGTGGAAAAGGAATTATTCAAAGCCGTAATCCGCAGTGTCAAAGTTCACACACCATTTGTTCTAAAATCCGATTGGTTTGACCATGCTCTTCGTATTGCCGCAACTAATTTGCAAGAACAACATGGTGAAGATGTACCCGAGGATGGTGGTCAAAAGCCTGGTGACGAAAATTTACCCCTTTGTGCTGATGTCTGTGCAAATTTGAAACTGGAATCAGAAGTAATGCAAGAATTCAGCTTGAATACAATTTTTAAGAAAAATTCAAGACCTGGGACAAGTATGATTAGCACTGTGCCAACAGTTTTGCCAAAACCACAAGATGCCAAATTGGAGCAAAGCTGAAGGAGATCGTGATGTTGACGATGGTTCATCAGAAATGCAAGGAGAAGACGGAAATCAAGATCAGGATTTTGGGCCGATCATTCCATCCACAGCGTGTGGCTCACTTTGGTTTGACGTTGAAAATATTGCAGCAAATATGAAGTAAAATATTATTTTTAGGCTATACGTACGTACTTAGGACCTTAGGATTTTTTGATTTTTTTAGAAAATATTGCAAATTCTACACTGGACGAACAATGTTTGGATCTTGTATCACACTTCGTCGAAGCCCTCGATGGGCATTTGAAACCCCTGTGGCCAAAGCTCTTCCAGATGAACCAATCAAACCTGTCGAAATTTCAAATTACCATAATCACCCTTCGAGCCGAAATTTGACGATTAACTTTGGGGATAGAGCTCAATCAATTCACGTCATGTCACATCATTTGGATGATTTGAGATGGATTTGACTCTGGGTTTTACATTTGTGAGCAACTGATTCTGACAATCTGAACGACACACAGCAAAATTAATCAATTTTTCCTTTCAGTCAGTGACGGTTGGACTGAACAAGAAATGATTTTTGATTTGGAAGTTTTACAAACTTCTAAAATCAAAAGGTTCATTGACACATCTTTGGAAATTGAAGCTGGTATGGAGATTTTGTATTACAATTAAAAATTTCGAATAAAATTAGATAACCAGCCAAGGTTTATTGTAGTTCCTCCAGACCTTGACGTTGACAAATCAGTGCAGGATGATCTTGAGATTTTAAAAAAGCTTGAAACACCCAAAGTTAATATTACTGTCATTTTGGAGCCTTGGGATTGGAGAAATGATTGTTTAATTGAAGCTCCTGTGATTTGTGGGACAACGCAGACCAGATGGACAACTCATGTTCCACTACCTCCAGGGTAAATTTTACTCCATATTTTTTTCAGTTTTTCTGTAATTCTTTTTGAGATTTGACCATAACAGGAGAAGCGCGTTTCGCCTTTGGCTAATTCAAGACTGTCCTGAAATAAATACTTCAGGCTTCTCATCGGTATTTTAAAAATATATGGTAGTAAATAAATGTTTTTAACTCTGGATATTTTTCTAGTTGAAAAAACTAGAATCAATTCGACAAATCATGGAATCACATGACAAGAACCAAATTACGCAATTTTCTCTCAAAATTATGAGCAAAACTCCAATAGGCATAGGAAGCCGAGAGGAAATTCAGAATTACATGACAAATGAACCAATTCTTCTTCTTAAACAATGCGGTACGATTGAACTTTATCAATTAATTTATAAACTATCCATAAACTTCAATAATTTCCTTACAGAAGCATTTGCGAATAATATTTGGATGTTGCTACTCTCATTTAATCAAAATCAAGTTGCTTATCTTAAAGCTCTACATCGCCTGAGAAAATCCTACTGCCCTGGATATACAGAGCCAAATAAAGTTAACAAAATGTTGAAACCAGTGCATGCAACTTTTGAAGAGTCATTTGCATCCATGATTCAAGGATTAAATGGAGGAAAGATGGACCACCGGCTACTTTTGGGCATCAGATGTCTACTCATGAATCCATGCGTAAAGCTTTTTTTTATTCAACTGTAATAAAAAACTATATTAAATAATTTCTGTAGATTGGAAAAGTCACTGAAATCAGCAAAAGACTCCCATGTGGACCACCTGAGGATTTTGACATACTTTTTTTCAGTTATATCATAGAGTGAGTTCAACAATTAAGAATGCGTGATATTTATTAGATTTTATTTGAAAAATTATGATTTCAGTGATAAACTAGACAATGTAGAGAAAGCTGTGTGGCAAATCCAACGTTATTACCGTGGTTGGCGCGTCCGCCGTTTGTTCCATTCCCGCATCAGGGGCCACAAAGTATCTCTACGCATGGAACTCCAAATTCGTAGAATTGGCTTAGTTTTGGCCAAAAACACCGATTCTACTTACACGGTTGCTCAAGATATGTTAGCATTTTCTGAGAAACATTCGATTCTGGACCCACAGACAGCCGAAGCGAATCCTAATGCAAATAATCCTGAGGCTGCTCCACCAGAACCAGAATCACCTGAACTGCCATATCCTCCAAAATTATCAATCATTCCTAACCCACCCAAATGGGCAGTTAGCTTACTCAGGTAATTAGGACCGTAGTAGTCTATTTTTAGCCTAGCATTAACTAACCCTGGTTTAATTCTTAGATTACTCATGGAAAAACATCCTATGCTCATAACTCTTCATCCACACGCATACTGTGCCCCACTTCATGTGAGAATTAAGGACGTTCAAGGCACACTTCCTTCTTTTTCTAAGGACACCGAATGGCTTCCATTCTGCCGACAATCGATTTGTATGCCAGATGAACCCAAGGTTATATTTTACCATAAAAGCATGATTTTATTTTATTTTAATACCTTGTATGTTATTTCAATTTTGGGATGTTTAGCTAAATCTGAAATAGGTAGTTTAAATTATTTCTTCAATTTCAGTGGACATATTGTGAATTTGACCTCCAAGTTCATCCAAGGGATGGAATTATGATCAAAGTTGTAAACAATGAGACGTCACAAATTATTCATACAATTACCAATCGCCTTTACTTGGGACGACTTCCTTCAATTCCGGTACTACACAGATATGCAGATTCTGATTTTTGACACAATTTTTAAATTTTTAATTATTTTTCTACAGCTGGGCTACACAATCGTATGCTATCGATGGGCGAGTTCAATTGCAACCAAGTAATCAAAAAAATTATTTTAAATTAAATAGAAATTACTTAGTTATCCTTTGTCGTACTTAGGCCTGACGCATATCAACGTCCTCCTTCCAAGCATTGGAAGCTAAGAATCATTTCTCCACAACTTCAGCAACCAATTCAACTTCGTGATATTTCCAGTGCTCAAGAGGATGAGACACCAAAAAAATTGAATTTGCATAGATTTACAGGATATTACATCCCAAGCAGGGAACATTGTGTTTGCAGGTAAGGGACACAACTAACGAAACTGATTAATTCTTTACCCATATTTTTGTATTTAAAAAAGATATACATTGGAAACGAAAAAATTGGTCACGTACTTATCACTACGATTCAAAGCCTCAAATCCAAAGGCACAACTTCGTCTTCAAATTGTTGACTTGAGTCGTGACACAGTTGTTTACGATCATGGTGCTATCGGGGCTTTCTTGATTCCTTCGGTCCGAATTGAAGGTAAGCGTGCATATTTAAATTATATGATGAAATTTTGTAACTTGGCATATTTTCTTAATCAGGAGAAAAACCTAAAGTAGCCACACCCGAGGAAGTAGAAGTAATTCAGGAATATCGACCATATTCTTCAAAAGCACAACTGTATGATGATACTGGCTCCGTAGTTTCTGAATCTATGGACATGTCCAGTATTCAAATGCCGACACCGTCAATGTTCCAACATTTGAGTGCGACTTATTTCAACGAAGAAATGGGACCCGAGGATTATGTAGAAGAATCAAAATCTCAAGAGGAAATAGTACCGAAAACTCAACGATTTTTAATTTCCATTTATACAAAGGAAGAGAGTTGGAGTCTAACAAATTCAGAATGGTCATTCATTCAAAAGCTTAAGAAAAAATTCTGGAAGAGATTGATCGCAATCAAACGAGCACCAAAAATGATGTACAGGCGCCTTGTAGAATATGACGAAGAAATTATGGCAGAAGATCAAGAATTATTAGCTCTTATGACTCCCGTTGAAGAAGAAGAAGGAGAATTTGGACGCAAGCGTGGCACTGGTCTTGGTGGACAAGGCGATGGACCTGAGGATGGCGAAGATGAGGACGAGGAAGAAATGACAGAGACTCCAGGAACTTCTGACTCTAAAAAATCTAAGAAAAAGAAAGGAAAAAAAGGTAAGCAAGCCGCCGACAAGGAGATTGACACTGAAGCAAAGACCCAAAAGGAGAAAAAAGGTCGCAAAGACAAAGCCAAGTCTAAACCCAATTTAGATGTCAAAGAATCAAAGCCAAAAAAAGGCAAAGGGAAAGGAAAAGGAAAAAAACACAAGAAGGGGGCAGAAGATAGAGATTCAAGCATTGTGTCTGGACAAGACGAAGATCTGTCAGAAGGTGAAGACGAAGAAGGAGATGAAGAAGAAGGTGAAGACCTAGAGTCAGAAATGACATCGAGAATTACTACTGCACCAAGCAAGCTTCTTCGACCAAATCCTCGATTCTCTTATCGAAGTCCTCATTTTGTTGAAGAAGATATTGCTGCACCCGTCGAAGAATTTCCAGAATATGAAGAACATGAACCAGATGGGTATGAAACTGCCAATGTCATGGTTTATATCGGTGGACCACATTCAGTTAAAATTAATGAACCGAATCAACCACATTGGCTTATGGAAATTGTCGTGGATAGGGATCAGGTATAAAAATTTTATTCAGAAAATATTTTACACATTACTTACACAATTTTTACTGTACTTTAAGGAGGATATAGAAATCCAAAGCAACCTTCGAATGTTGAATGACAAATTAGAGTTGATGAAAAAAGCTTGGGAAGGATAAACAAGCTCAGATGCTTGCGGCTGGTCTCGTTACCCGAGTTCATTGTGAATCCTCAGTCCCAGGGGCTTATTTCTTAGCGGATCCTTTCACACTTGTCCAACTTTTGACAGAATTGGAACTTTCTTTATGTAATTAAACAAAAAAACTTAATTTAATTTAAAATAGAATTAACGTTCCTTACGTTTTTTCAGATTTGGATGAATCTCATATGGATAGATTTACTTATGGGGATTTATTCAGTCCCGAAGAAGCCAGATATAAAGCCATGCTTCACAACATAGCAGAGGAACAAGCTGCTGCGGAACAAAGAAAACAAGAAATCAAACAAAATGCCAAAACTCGAACTGAATGTGGCAAGCATGGCGCAAGGGCTCCGCCCCCTACACCAAATGACATTGATCGTAGCAAAATGAATGGAAAACCAAATTTATTCCCAGCAACAAATGCAGGAAGTGATTTTGACATGAGTCAGTTACTCCTTCCTAATGCTGAGAAGAAAAATAAAAATAAGAAACCCATGCCATCAATATTTCCAATTGATCTATCCACTGGAAGTCCATCATTTTTAGATTTGGTTCGAATGTTGGAAAGACAAGCAATGGAAAAATCTAATAATTGGTGTGCTGAAGGAGAATGGGAAGGAGAATGTGAGGATTTGGAATATGAACAATCCTTAGCCTGGAGAGCTCATCTCTACCGGCTAATGCTTCAGAATGATGAATTTGGTGGAGAAGAAGGGATTAACGAATTATATGGGGAAGGCTCTAAGAAAGCATCTGTACAGAGTTTACGTTCGAGTCTTAGACTTCAAAGTGGAAGTACTGTCAGTACATTGAAAATCCCAACTGCACCGCCAAGTACTCCTGAAGGGACACCAGGTAAACGAAAAGATAAAAAAGAGAAGAAAAAGAAATCAAAGGGTAAGGATAAGGATGGTGCTACTGATGATTCTGCCTCACCTGGACGTAAAGGGAAAAAATCCAAAGAGAAGAAGGATAAAAAATCAAAAGTTGAAGGAGATTCCGAAGCAGGAACCAAAAAAGACAAGAAAGATAAAAAAGGCAAAAAATCCAAAATTGAAGGAGATTCCGGCACTGAAACCAAGAAAGAAAAAAAGAAGAAAAACGAGAAAGATCCTGAAGCTGGAACCAAGAAAGAGAGAAAAGCCAAAGGTGACAAGGATCCAGAAGGAGGAACTAAAAAAGAGAAAAAACCTAAAGGTGGGAAAGATTCCGAAGCTGGACCCAAGAAAGAGAAAAAACCTAAAGGTGAAAAGAATTCCGAAGGTGGGACCAAAAAAGAGAAAAAATCCAAAATTAAAGGCGATTCGGAGCCCGTGACAAAAAAAGAGAAAAAAGCTAAAGTTGAAAGTGATTCTGAAGCTGTAACCAAGAAAGGAAAGAAGTCGAAGATCGAAGCAGAAAAATTAAAAAAAATCGAAAGTTAGCCGAGTAATGAAACAAGCCAATCTTAGAATTCACAAATTATGCATAAGAATTACAAAGTACGAGTGTTTATGTAAAAATAAAAATTAGTAGAAACTTACAAAAATAAACTTTATTCCGAATTTATACAAAGTCCGTGAATCTCTAATCTTGTATTCCTGACACGTGCGAAACACCACAGGAAATTTCACCGCTTTCGCCAAAACGACCACAAATTGGCCGTCAGATTTTATTTCCTCCCCCATTAAGGGGAAGTGTAAACAATTGCCCGCCAAGGTTTCCGCACTTTCCATTCCATCGCTACTGCTACTGTTTTAAAAAGTACAACAAGCATTTGTGCAAAGTTTTCATCTACCTACTATGCATTTGTGTTCCTCTGGCACTTTAGTCTCCCTCGCTCGCTTCCTTCACTAACTGTTTTGTTGATAAAAGTGTCTACTTAGCCCCAACATTACACAACCCTCCCAATGGATCCCATGGGTCAAATAATGTAACTACGGCACAGCACGGCAAAGGACCAGCAAAATATTCCCAAACTCCAATCTGTAATACACTAGATTTTTTCCCCTTCTTTTGCTTTCTGTACTTTTCATGTTTGACTTGGAGAAATTCATGTTTTTCTTATAACAAGAAAATTTTTCAACCTTGGCTTTCACTTTATATTTGTAAAGACTAAACGCTAATAATTTTACAGTACGAAAAAATTGTATAGCCATTTCATTAAAATAATTAGGGGGACGATTTTTAAAGTAATTAACCAGATATCCAACATAACAAAAGTTCATGGCTTCTGGGAATACACAATGGATGCCAAGGATTTCTCTTCTAATTAATAAATTGTTAATAGTTGGTTCCATGATTGGCAAAATTTGATATAATGGAATGCAAAGTGAAAGCAGAGGCAAAGGCAGGCACAGATGGTCTTAAGCATCCACAACCCTATCTTACTTTCACTTGGTTGCGTATTGTAGTACTGCATGCCCAGTGCTACAGCTCCTGTTCCCAACTTTCCTTAAAGGAAAACAAAAGCTATGAGTAATTCCTGTCGTCGAAATTCCTTCCTGGAAAATTCTCTTCTCTAGCCTAGGTTGCCCTGGTCTCTAGTGTAGTTTGCAATAGAACGGTGTAGAACGTGGGAGGACGTTGAAAATTGCAAATTTGTCATTTCTTTACGACCTACTTTATTTAACTGTTTGGTTGGGGAACGGGAAGAGGGATGAGGAATATGCCATGCCATTTAGGTCCTAGTTCTAGTCTCACTTACTTACTATGCATTGAGAAAGGAGAGAGAGAGAGGAAGGGAAAGTCCTGTCTAGTTGTAATAAGTGCGTGTGGCCCATCGTATCGTAAAATCCCATGGCAAGGCAAGTGCATGGCAGAGCATCAGCCCATAACAAAGTTAACAGTTGAGGATCTCCGATGTATCAATGGATCCCAAGGGTCGTATTTACTTTACCTTTTCATCCAGGGATGAAAAGAGAAAACCAACTAAACTAGCCAAGAGCCAAGCCAAGCCTAGTCTGCTCTCCTTCCATCCTTAACTTATTCAGCTCAACAAATATCCGGACAAGAGTAGTTTTTTTCACCACAGCTATTGCCCATTGCCCATCTCCACTTGGTCCATAAACTTGAATCTAAGTTATGGCATTGGGCAAGGTGTGGCATCCTTTGCATGAATTACAAATCTCCTTTGCACTTTCACTACTAGTACTCGTACTACTTCTTGCCTTGAGCTGACCCTAGTCTAGTGCTTCTATCCACTTGGACCTTTGCTTTCTTCGAGCAAGAAGGGGAAGGAAAGTCAAGTCAAGTGTTTGCATTGATGAAATCGGATTCCAATTCCAATGCAAACCAACCAACCCATTCCAGTCCTCGTGGTCGCTCGAGATGAAATTACATTGCAAGGCAAGGCAGAGAATTCCTGAAGAGCAGAATAATGGTCCATGTCTATTTTCAGAACACTCAATTCGAGAATATTTCAACAAGGCCAGCCATACTAGGCTAAGCTCTTGAAATTTCCTTGACTTCGTGGTTAGAGGCTACGATAATGGTTCAATTCTTCTTGGTGGTCGCCTTTTGGTATATCAACGAACGAATGACAGAAATTTTAAATTCAAGAAACTCAAAATGACTTCAGAGTCGAATATTTATTAATTTTAATGAAACAATAAAGTAGCCTCTTCTTAAGGTGTCCTTCTATTTTGCGTTTTTTATAACTAGAAGGTTAGCGCCTAATTAGACTAGTAAATTCTTAGATTAATCAGCATCATCTACAGAACCGAAAGGAATTAAAGCACAAGTCTAGCGGTCTGTGGTAAAGAGGAGAGAATGTCAATTAATTCCCTATCCCATTATTTCCTTGCGTATTTGGATTTGTGTGTGTGAACAAGAAGCTTATCATTTCACAAGTGCAGTGGCGGCAGTGAGATGATTCTAATTCCAATCCCACAGTAGCAGCCACAGCCACTATGGATTCCCCTCTATTGCATTGTGGCTTAAGTAGTAGCAGTAGTAGTTGATTAGGATTTGGAAGATAGATAGGATCAGTTCAGGACGGATTGCTTGGGTCTGAATGAATGAGACGACGACGACGACGACTGGTTTTGACTGTCTTTTCTCCTAATTCTCTTCCATCCCATTCTCTCTTTAGTTAGGCTTGGGTTTAGTTTAGTTTAGGTTTAGAAATTGAATGAGAGAAATCATGCGGTGGATGTTATGAATGGGGAAACTTGGACCAATCCTTTCTCTTTTCTAAAGTCTCATCACTCCCAATTTATTCTAGTTCCTTGGGTCCTTTGCTCTGCCATTGCTGCACTGCAGACTACACCATTTATGCTTTTCTTTGTGCCAAACTAATCCTAAATTACAATACAGTCGTAGCCATAGCCTTTAAAACTAAGATCTGAATCTGAGTCATCACTTACTTCATTTTATAATAATAGGATTTAAACTCAAGGGTAAAATTAGTTCAAAATGTTTGTATACTATTAAGCCGTGCACGAATAATATTCTTAATAAACGTCTCCGTGCATTACCTATGTTATAAAAATTTCATATCAGTAGTGACAATTTTTTCAATAATCAACGTAGTTGCCTCAAATACATTGCACATTTTATTGTATTACAACCAAAAGAGAAGCTGAGTTTTATATTTAAAATATCTTTATAAATAATATAGTAATTAAATTTGGTTTTTTATGTAAAAGCAGACGAATTTGATGATGTCAAATTTTATACACGTAGGGACGCACCTACTAAACTCGTATCAAGCGCACAATTGGCGAACTTTACCCTCTGCGTTTTGCATTTACTTTGCAAACGACCAAATATTATAAAAAAATCATGGGACATGCTCTACATGTTAATCAAGTATCAATTCTTCAGAAGAGACGCCAATGATAGTTGCACCTCACCTTTTGACTGATCAATTAGATTCAAGGTGACCTGGACGTGGACCCACTAAATAAACAATGGACTCGTCCTGTCCGATTGATGAGATGTCTTCCTGACCACTCATTCGTCTTATTCTCAATGGACAAGTTTTACATGCATGAACCTTGACAATAGAGATTCATTCGTATTCTATTATTATATGTGTACGACAGTTTTGTGGTTGCAACTGCTTCTGTTTGACTACCTCGGGAAGAAATTGATACACAAGCAGAATTTTTTGCTTGAGATCGAACAGATTATATCCGTCAATTCAATTTTACGAATGAATGAATTGTGACGCGATGTTTGTCCGATCACACACGCAAAGTGCGGCGTAATTTTCCATGTAAAAAGTATAATACGTCATATTTATAAATTTGCAACAATAAGTTTATTTGTCTAATAAGCATAATAATTGCTGAGAAAAGGGACATTCACTTTTACATTGAACCAACGGTACGGGTTAACCTCTACGTAATTCGTAACCACTAGACTTATTCCTGGAAGAATCAACTTTTAATTTAGCACAGCAAATAAACCGGTTATACATTTTGATAGGCTAATCACACGTGCCATTTTATATTCCTTCAATGCATATCTCACCTCGGTCGACTTTATTGCGCTTTAAATTACGAAACAAGTTTTTTTAAACTTATTGTCCGGGAATTACCAAACAGAACAATACAAGAATAAACCAGTCTTAATTTTGAACCAAAGTCAAAGTACGTTTATAATTTTTGAAAGAATTAAATGCTTTAAGATTGAATAAAAATTAGATCTCAATCGTGCAAAGGCTTAAATAGTCTGAACAGCTCGTAAAGCATCAACACGGCCATAGCCAGAGTGATAATTAGGAAATTCATTCTCAGGTTTTCCTTCGCAGCTTTCTCCATTAAAAAATAATGCTCGCTCTGCACTATCTTCTAGAGCCTTTTTAATAGTTGTATAATTTGCATTTGGATTTTTAGATTTCATGAGCCCAATTACACCAGCCACATGTGGAGTGGCCATAGAAGTTCCAGAATTTACTGCGTAAGAATAGTCAGCCAAATGACCAGCGGATCTTACAGCATTTCCAGGAGCAGCAATGTCTGGTTTCTGTTGACCCCATTCAGTTGGTCCTCTACTACTGAAGTTGGTCACAGAATCCACATCATTTGTGGCTCCTACTCCAATGACTCCAACTCTAGAATCTGCAGGTCCAGATATTGTTTTACAACTTCCACTATTACCAACTGCAAATACTGGAATTATATCTGCGGCATGCCATGCACTGAGCACATCGTCGAAAGTCGTCCGCCCGCTAGTGCTTCCCCATGAATTGCTAGAAAATATTAAAAATTAGTTTTTTAATATTTACATAAGAGTGACATGCCCTACCTCACAATATGTGGTGCCTTGGTACAATCAGGGTTAGAACCGTCCCAATGAGTTGGACAAACCATAAATTCCATGCATTTTAACAAAACACCTTCTGGTGCACCTCCACGACCAAATGCTTTACAAGAAATCCATTGTGCTCCTGGGGCAACTCCAATTCCATGTCTAATGGCAAAGGCAATGTCAATTAAGATTTTTAGATAAAATTTTGCATTGCGTCTTACGATCCAGCAATGGTTCCAGTTGTATGTGTCCCATGCCCATTGTCATCAATCGGATATCGACTAGTGTTGCTGTTTGGGTTAAACCATGAGTAATTTCCACCACGGTAAGAATGTTCAAGGGCCTCATGTGTAAACCGAGCTCCACTGTCAATCACTCCTATAACGACTCCAGCTCCGGTTCCGTAGGAAGACCATGCTGCTGGAGCACGAATTTTGTCAATACCCCATTCGGCCAAAATTTCTGATCGATTCAATTTTGAAGTTTTCGTTGCTTTAGTCTCGATTGGGTCATACAAATGTACGATTTCCTCTTCGTAAATTTCACTGACATCCTCCATGGCTGCCAAAGTTTCAATCAAAGACTTGGTTGCTTTTTTAATTGAAATTTTGTTTGTGATCCAGAAAGTTGTCATTTCATTTGGATTTGAGTTGAGGAAGGCAAGGACGTTCTTTTGTGAGTTGGATGAATGTGAGGTTAAAGCATTGTAGACAGCAGTCGCTCGATCTCCACGATTTGCAAAGGTCATTGCAGCGACTTTGTTCAGAACAGATTTGGATGATTGTTTCATTGAAAATGCCGTCAAAGCATTGTAGACAGCAGTCGCTCGATCTCCACGATTTGCAAAGGTCATTGCAGCGACTTTGTTCAGAACAGATTTGGATGATTGTTTCATTGAAACCATAATATTGACTTCCATCTTGGATTCAAGGGATTCTAGCAGGGGTGCACTGATTTTTCCATTTCTAATGTGTCCAGCAAATATTCCAGGAATGGACGTAGCCACAATGGAAAATATTATGAGAATTTCTAACTTGTACATCCTGATGCCAATTTTTGTTCGGTATAGTTGAACTTTTTGGTTTGTAAACTGCTTTTATAGGGTTATTTCTGTATATGCCGGACGGATTTAAGTGCATTCACACTTGAAGTTTGGACTAAATTCAAATTTCATTTAATGATTGTACGTAAGTACGTATTCTGTACTATCTGCTTATGAGTAATTTAATAATTGATCTTGCTCAATTCAAGTAGTGTTGTGAAATTTTATTACGTCCGTATCCGTGGAAAGGACAAATGAACTCAATACTCAAGTGTTTATGTTTCGAGGCCAGTTTATAATTTGATTGATCATGGTTTTACGTTAGAATGTAATTAGGTCCTCCGCATGAAAGCTTTATCCCGGAAGCCAGAAAGAGAGTTGAACCTTAATTTTTCTCCTGTCACAGTTGACACGTATCGTACGCCCGGGGTATAGGCTGTCTTTAAAAAATTGATGAAGACAACGTTAGCTCAAATTTGTGACGAATTTACAAACAAAATTCTGATGACCACCTTAAAAACTCTCTGCTTCACACTTCATATTATGTTTCTGTGCTCATAGTTTTATTTTGAAACCTTCGTTTCCTGTTAATTTTATAATGCCAGTCTTATGATCTTTACTGTTTTGTTGTATTTAAGAGTGGAAGCAACTTCCTTGAACATTTTATAGTTTAATATTTAATTTTTCGTTATCCACATGTGGATTCGCAAGGAACTTTCAATTGTAAAGTTGTTTATGCACTTTTCAAGTAAGTTTATTATGGTATTCATATTGTATGTTTAATGTATTCCATTGAAGGGTCAATAGTTGACAATAATTAATTTATTAATGCATAATTCACATATTATTTTCTAATTTTACATTGTTTCCTTCTTAAGTACTGGCAGTTGAATGATGTTTTCAGCATTTGGAGAACAACCCTTTTGAATAGAGGATATTGGTCTTGGATATCCTTCAAATTCAATAACATTTGCCAAACCGTAGAGAAGTGACGGATTTTCCCAATGCTCTGCAGTTGGGACTAAGCACAATGAAGTCCCAGTGAAATTTTTCCCCGAGTACAGAGTGAATGGTTCAGTTGTGATGAAAATGGAGAGGAAAGTACTAGGAAAATTCAATTCAGGTTCATCCGAGTATATTTTAAAATCATCTCCTTGATAATCCAATGCAGTATAAAAAGTAAGGGAAGGTGCTGAATAATCTTCGGGGTATCCAGCAAATCGAAATGAATTCGTAAATGCAGAAAATCTTTGTGAACCCGTCAGAAATTTTCCAATTGATCCATAGTTTTCGGCATAGAAGAAAAACCAACTAGAAAAAAACAATAGAGAATCAAATGTATAGAGTTTATGATTTAATTAAGATTGAAAAGTAATTCTTACAATCCTTGAGTGTAAACAATTGAATCTTGAATCCCCAACCATGTGTAAGGATTAAATCTTGGGAGATAGGTTGTAGTGCTAAAATTCATATTACTAGCTCCAATACCCTCTGATTCTGAATATCGATAGTGTTTTAGCTCAGAGCGTAATCCATAGGAGAAGGAAGCCAAAGAAGCGCAAAATAATGCAAGAAATAAATTCATTTTATTCTCCATTGTAGGCAGTAAGCAATTAGTGAAAAATTTAGTGAATTTCCTTGTATTTTTAACTTGCATAAAAGCAGTGATTGTTTGAGAGGACAGTTTATATATACAGTTTAGATTCGATAATCAGTTGACTTATCTTGAAGTGCTAGCTAAAAATGACATGAATGCGTAGGCTAATGAAGTTTGACAGAATTTGCCCTAATAAATCAAGCATTGGCTAAAAATAATAAGTTGATTAGTGGATGCACCCGAACTTTGTACCTCGTTTAATTCCAGATTAAAAGTTAGTACAATAATGACGTGGTTCCTCATTACTTTTGCGTAGTGTATTCAAATAGGCATTTCCAGTTCAAAATTAACAAATGTTTTGCCTTTCGTAAAGGTTGTATTATACATTTCACTTGGCTTAACACCTGGAAGAATCTCACCGTTAAAGATGTGAAATAAATTAAATTCGTTGTGGCGTGACAAACATTTTTTAAACGTAATTCGTTTTGATTTATTAAACATGTCTCAACTTAAGTTAACATTTACACAATATCACAATTCGTTCAAAAAAGTACAATAATACATCACAAGCAGCTATAGCTATATAGCCATAGCTCGTTAGGACGATAAAGGGTAAAATTTTAAAAACATAAAAGTAAAAGTAACACGATCATTATTTTATAAAACTAAACATTCTCTTCACTTTATTATCTCCAGGCATGCCGACCCATTTTCTGAATGTGGATAAAAGAATCCCTGTTACCACAATAGTAGCTCCAATTATACTGAAATAAATATAAAAAAATTAAAATCTTTCTTGTACAAAATCAATAAAAAAAAATTGAATTTACCTGTAGACATCTGGAACAACAGCTAAAAATATAAACTGCCAGAAATATGCAAATAGAATATCCCCAGAGCGAATGAGTGAATAAGTCACGGCACTGTCGTATTTCATAGCGAAGATAACGGAAACAGCTCCAATGAAAGAGAGTGCAGCAAATGTGAATAAATATAAACCCTCTTCCCATGTAGTTGGGAAAATTTTTCCAGTTCCAATGACCTCCATAACGACTAGGCATTGAATGGATCCCCATACATTTCCAATGAAGAGCAAAACTGTAAAATGAATCGTCCGAGTTTTTCTCATCATGATCACAGAAATTGCCCAATTGAGCATGGATGCGATTCCAAACATTGTTCCAATCTAAATTCATGGGATAAACGGGTAAATTAGTTTATATGTTAATTTTTAACATTTTAAAATAATTTAAATTTACCAAAACTTGTTCATTGAATTCAGTTTCTCCAGTTATCATGGGTGGTCGTGCAATTATGATCACTCCGGCAAATGTCCACAGTGCAATCACGATGGATGCTACTGTACATTTTTCATTCAAGAAAAAATGGCTCCTATAATATGAACATATATTATAATATGTGTTGTAAATAATAACTATGAATAATAAAAATGTGTTTTTAATACATGAATATGACGAAAATCGCCCCACTTAATCCCAAAACGGTCCCGTCGCCTACTGTTAGATATTGGACAGCAAAGTATCGAAAAACAAATCCTCCACAGTTTGCAGTACTCATTACCTGCAAAATAAATGGCCAATTTTAATTTAGTATTTTTCAGATGTGTATTTTTAAAATTGAACTTACCACAAGGAACAGCAACTAAAACCCATTGTTGTCGATTCCTCCAATCGAATGGTAGAATAAATGAGAATAAAGATTCTTTTTTCCAATATTGAACATACCACATGAAGGGTAGAGTAAAAATTAAAGAGCCAACATATCGATATAGCCCAAGAGTAAATGGATCATATTGATCAAGGACTTTAACCAATAAACTGGCCAGTGTCACTGTGATACTTCCAATAAAAGCAAAAATAATTCCACCATGTTTTTTCCATCCTGTTTTTGGCACTGCGACCGTATGCACTTTTTCAGACTTTGGATCAATGATCGTGTCTAAACTAGATGCTCCGATTTGTTTAGAATTTCTTCTATTGAGTGGATATTCCATTATATCCATAGAATCCTTTCGTTTAATGTAAATCACATCCTTTGGATCAATTGTCCCTGGATACACGTTGCTCATTTTTCGATTAGGAACGAGTGAAATTCTGGGTTGAAATGTGACGTCATCATAGACTTTCTCCATGTCAATTTTTGACTCTAGTCGTGGTATGATTTCTAGATTTACAGTGTAAATTGGATCATCAATTACTGGTACGGCAGTGGATCCGTCCATTCTGTTATTCGGCTGCTGCTGCTGCTGACCCTGTGTATTTTGACTTTGTTCATTTTCGTTTCCTTCGTCGTAGCCATGATTTTCAATTCCTCGCTCGTATGCGTCGTCCAATCTTTTAAAATTGGCTTCCATGATTTTAATGTTTTTTAATAGTTAACGATTTCACTTAGAAAATAAAACTTCAGAAAACTTGGGATTGCAGTCAAATTGAAATGGTACCTTATCTATTTTCTCGGATTGATTAGTTAGTACCGGATGAACCAATGCGTTAAAACGAAATGATCAAAATCGCGAATTGTCTCGTCTTTAAGAGGAACATTATTATGGAACTTCTCCTGGCCAACCCTTCTTGTTCTTTTCATCAGCGTCAGTTAAGACTCCCTCAAAACAACCTTGAAACCTTGTCGTTCCTCTTGGCCTGGCTTGGCCTGGCCTGAGCCGAGCGAGGAAAAAATATCAGGCAGATAACTCGTGAATTGTATTATTACAGGAGTAGTTGGACACAAATAAAATTACCAATGGTTGATGCACGCACACAATTAATTGACCACCACTACAATAGCTACGCCGCCATCAATACTCCATGATCTCACACTTGTGTCCTGCATTTGAGATTCAATTCAATCAATCTCATACGGATTTCACTTGATGAAGGTAAACTGGCCAAGCCAAGCCAATAGCCAAGTCAAGTCGTCTGACCTCATCCAATCTGATCTCAGCTCAGGTAGCAGCAGCAGTTGCAAGTTGCAAGTGAAGCAAAGTAGCATAAAGGTAGTCGGCAATCAGCCAGGAGTTTAAAGAGTGTCGTTCTTTGTCAAAGCAGTTAGAACCAGTTGTCTATTTTCTCTGACGCTGAAGGCAGTTTTGCTTGGGACTTTTTGAAGCTCTTGCCTGCCTGCCCTGTGGCTTTTCAAATCTATTTCTATAGTCCAAGGTAGTAGGGATTTTGTATTCATGCAGCGTAGCATGTCATGTAACAATCGTGGAAATAACCAGTGAAAACTAGGCAAAACCGATTCGAAATTTTAATCTGGCTTTTTTAACATATATTTTTATTGTTAAGTCTAGGTCTTACGCAGGTAATAATTCTAATGAAATTAAATGAACATTATAGGAAAAAAACTGACAAAACAAAGTGAAGGAGGAGGAAAATTACTAAACAAAACAGTGGCATCTCTAATCTTTGCCTTGCTCGAATTTTTATTTTCTGACTCCCTTCCCTCCTAGGAGTCCCAAAGGCAAAGGCAGCAGCAGCACCTTGGCTTGGCTCAAAACTGGTTTAATTGCTGTTTTTTAAAAGAAAACCCTTGCAGGTAGCCAATATGTACATTAATTTATGATTCGCCAATGATTTCTGGTGAATATCAATATATTGGCAAGTTTAGAATTGCACATCTCACCGTGCAATTCTCAAATGTACGTACGTACCTTGCCTGCCTAGCAATCAGGAAAATCCTGTAATAAGTTGTCAATAAGCAATTCCCATGCATTTGGTCAGCTTCGCAGTTGTAAAAACTATACATCTTCATTTATTCAATCGCAATCGCAATCATAGTGAGTGAGCCAAGGGTTTGCTTGCATCTTGTATTTGTATTCGCCTTATGAATGAATGAACGAAATGGAAATGAGATCCTTACGGCTACGGCCAGGCCACGGTCAAATCTTAACCATGCTATGTACGTCCAAGTTATTGAACTGTAACTAAAGTAAGTACGGTTTATACAAAACAACCTACAGGACAGGACAAGTAGTTTAAACAACCGATTCGGAAGAATTAATCTGAGTCTGACTAATCGGGCTGAACTAAGGAAAACTTTAAATTTACATCACGAGAATAAAAATCTTCCTCATACAGTCACAACCACAACACAAGCGAAAAAAATTTGTTGCCTCACTACACTAATTTATTTGACTGTCACCCATTGCTTAAGCATAACATGTCAACATACATAATCTAAAGTAAGTTAAAAGAATAAATTGATAATTCAGTTCCTTAACCACAGCATTGATTGTGGCTAGGCTTCGTTGCTCGTTGCGGCGAAAGCGGAAGTTATCACTTGTAAGATTACAAGCTAATGCTGAAACATAATGTGACTAGGACTTTGACTGTGACATGTTTATTAATGAAGAGATGAAGAAGAAGACGAGCGTATTAATTAGTGCCTATGTACGTACGTAATGTTTGTATATGTAAGTAATGTCTTGTGTAATTCTGGTACTCTTCCTCCATTAATAGCACAACAATAATCATTCTGTTTGCGGAAATCCGCTTCTGCTGGTGTCTTGTTGTGGAAGATTTGGAATTGAACTATAAACTCTCAACTCAGGTTGACCATGGCCATGAGCCATAAGCCAAAAGCCATGGCATGCGTATGTAGAGTCAGGGCCAGAATATTTTTAAAGTGTGCGACCTTCTTGACCCATTTAAATATGGGAAGCTAGTGGAAAGTGACCCGAAATAATGCGTATGGGGTTAAAAGTTATTGAAACTAAAAATATTTATGATTCAACACTGGAAAAAATTCAATTCAATATTATGGATAGAGTGCCGATTCATTGTTTAAAATTAAGGGTAAGTTACATCTATCTGCATAATACGTAACTTCTCTCAGCGTATCTCAGTAAAACCACTTTCAAATACTGTGATTCCTTCGTACTAATAAAATAAACTTGATAATCACCAATTATAAGTAACAGTTAAGTTACTCAAGTTCCATGAGACCATAGGAATCATCTTGTACAATTGCGTTGTGAAACCATCCATTTATGATTTGCCTCTCTATTTGAATCTAATCCTAACTTTATATTTAGTTAAAGTTTATAAGTTCAATTCAGCGAGTTTAAAAACCACAGAGTAGAATAATTGATCATTAAAATCGTATTCTGCTTCAGTTGACCTTTAGAGCTAATAAGCAAGTTGAACAAGTACATAAATAAACCTATGCTACAAACTTTTTTATTCTCTGCTGATTTGCATTTGAGTCCATGATGTCAAGTCCCAGTATGTCAAGCTGATATGGGGTACTCCAAAAAATTTCTTGAGTAGAATTTGACATTGATTACAAGATGGGAGTACTAGCAGTAATATTTTTTTTCAAATATAAGACTTTCCATCAGTCCTAAACTCATTTTCACCTACTTTTCTCACCTTTTTATAGAGCCTTTTGAATTTTATACTAAAAACTAAAAACCTACGAGGTATTCAACGAAATTCATCCAATTATTACAAAAACTTCGCTCGTGGAAACCAGAAGAGTTTTACAAAGTGTAGTTGACAACGACAAACCGATTTCGGAGCAATGCCCTTTCTCTCTGCCTAAAGTAAGAAAAAGTTATTCAAATATCATTTGAGTAATGCACTCACTCATTCCAACATCCCTGCCAATTCTGTGGTAAGAAGGAAGGAAAGTGGGTAAAATTCGTGGGTCTTTTTAGTTTGAGAACTATTGCTGCTGAGTTGGGAAACGTGTATGGAATCGGAGAAGAGGGCCATGAACGTCGCCACAGACGAAATGTAATTGTGCCAAATGATGTCGTAATTTAAAAGGTTTATCTCCTCTGTGTATTACACTTACACTTGTGGCTGGCTATGAGATGAGAGAAAAAGTTTTTTGTTAGTAGTCATCTTTCTCTAGAGGAAAGCGAAGTAGGAAAAAGAAGAGTGAGTGAAAATAAATCGACTCATCTTTCTTCGATTTCCTTAGCTGCCTTTGCCTTGCCTTGCCTTAGCTTTTTGCTTATGTGCTTTTACGTTAGATAGACAAACTCCACGATTCTATTCTGTCCCATTCATCTTTTTAAGAAGGAAAAATGAGGAGGGCTCATTTTTTGCGTGTGCATTTTGGTGATTTGATACTCTACAAACCCATTTTTACTTGTCCTCGCCTTCGCGTGCGTGGTGCGTGTGTTTGAATAAAAACTTTTTCTTTTTTGTTATTTTTGACTTGTTTGGTCCTGGCCGGGCCTGGGACATCCGACTTTCAGTTTAGAATGGAAAATTTGGAGGAGGAAAATACATTTGTAAATATTTATGTCTAGCTCTTGGTCTTTATATTTTTTTTTGCACTATTGCTAATTGCATTCATAACCAGAAGTTTGACAAGGGTTAGACTAGTTAATTGGGTATAAAATCATAAACTTCGGACGTGAATCTATCATTAAGTCCTGTCCTGACGACTTTTTTGGATCAGGTAGAGTGTGGCGTGGTGACCAATGGCCACCTTACTTGTAACTAGTCAAGTCTATTTTATTATTCACAAAACTCGTCAAGTTGCTTTGTTTTTACGATTTAATAACAATAAATCCTCGGCTAATTGGCAGAATCAGACCTGGAACTGATACCTGGTCTGATTTTGCTCATTGTCTTGATTTTTCTAGATCCAGTATTTTTCCAGTTCACTTCTGACATGAGACGACTCGTGCACTTTTAAACATAAGGTTAATTTTGCAATGCTCTAACCAAGTTTTCAGATCCAAAAGCCTGTATCGCAAATTTGTACGACCTAATAGAACGGACTACTGCGTGACTCTTTGTGAAGGTCGAGGATTAGTTTATTTGAAACCTGGATAAACCTAACCGGTTTTCATTTTCCAGCGTATATCTGCTCGTCTGATGAGAAAATTAAATTTAAATTGGGTTGACGAGAAAACCTGATTTTGGCATGGTTTTATGGTTTGGGAATCAGACCAATGAATTTAAAAACTAATTCCGTTTTACTTATTTTTATCTTAACTTGAGATAACGTATTGTCTACTATCAGGTAAAAAAAATTGCTGTTGAAGTGTATGGGCTCGCATATTGTTCTGCATAGCATATATGCTAATTGAATATTTAACTCATTGAAATGGATAAATGGAAGGATCATGAGTCATGACTTGAATTATACAGTACATAATGGAGAATACAAAGTATTAGTGTATTAAAAAATAGAGTAGGAAGGAATTATGAGAGGGGCAACTAAAAAAGCTTAAACTTTCACCGTGGTCCTCCGACAAGGAAGGAAGTATTTTCTTTAGCTTTTACTTTTGCATCGCTTGCTACGTGTACGTACTACGTCGAAGGATTTCAGCTTGGCTTTTGGTGAAAACTTCGGTTCGGTTGAGACGTTTTTGAGCATGCGTTGTCCTTGTGTATTCTCCCTCTCAAAAATTTTGGTATTGCCAACCCAAGTCGGGTAAAGTCCGCTTGGCAGTGTGATTCCAATTCTCTTCCATTTCGTTGCTCGCTCTTCAATTCTACCTCCTGGTGTGCAAATTCACATGCAGGCAAGGAAAACAAACTTTGCTTTATTCACTTTCAAAAATAAGTCAAGAACTTTAAGCATAAAGCTACAAAGGCAAGGCAGCTAAATAGATTGAATATTGACTGACAAAACAAACTTTCTTGAGTGAACAGTTGGCACAAAAATCTGTAAGAAATTGTAATTATTTGCAATAATAGAGTTGAAAGTAATTAATTTAAAAATAAAGTGAGTTAAGAAGTCTGACTGAGTGAGTGGAACAGTGGTGGAAGTGAAGGGACCGGAAACGCCGGAGAACCACGAGTGTGTAATTCCTGTTAAATATTGATCCACTTTTCCTCGTTTTTGCCAAGTTGAACTCGACAAAACCATCCGTTCCGCTTCCTTCTTTCACCATTCACCGTTGAAGCAAGCAAAAAACATTAGTCTTCCTTACAGGAATTGGTGAGTAATTCCGTCCGATTCATTTCCTCATTTGTCCATTCATCTGTGATGCTATTTACTAGGGTTAGGTTTTTTTTTCTCACCCTCAGATCCAAACAAAATGAACCTCAATTCATGAAATTTTAAACTACATTTACACCCACGAATTACCCACCTACATGTTGAGAGAACTTTAAGTAACTAATTTATAATTGTACAAAATGAATTATACCTAAAGGACTTCCAAGAACTTTCAAGATTTTTGAATTGACGAGGTTTACCGTTGGCATTTTCGTCTATTTCACTTCAACGCCGACTGAACGAATGACTGAACTGACTGCTGCTTCTAGTTTTTCTAATCAATTACGCCTGTCACCTGTCCCCAGTGACATTTGAAATGACGAGATTGTGTTTCAAGATTTCTTCAAAATTTATGTTAGGGTTACTGAAGGAAAGCTTTAAATTGTAAATTCCTTTTTTACATGCTAGAATTCAATACAAGAGCATAGTACGGCACAGCAAGAAATCGGCTTGTCCTGCCTGCGTGCAGTAAAAGTAAAAAGCAATACATCAGTCAATTTACACACTTCAACATTACATTGCACGCACTTTTGAACTGGACGGACAGGGCTCAACATAATGCTGTTGAGATAGTTTGGGTTAGGTTTCGGTGAATCCATTAGCCCAAGCGCGTAATTAGCTTCACAATTCTTTAGAAGTAATTACTCTCATCTCATTCAGAATGAAACAGAGTTTGGTTCGGTTTGGTAGTAGGTGTAAGTGCAGGCAGGAGTAGACTCAATCATGCGATCCCCACATAAAACTTCCCATTAGCACTCACGTCCCGAGAAAGAGAAAGAGAAAGAAAGAAAATGTTTCACCTTTCTCATATAATCCAATATCATCATGTCACGCCTTGGACGGTCGGCTCTACGATGTTCATAAACTTTCTCCTGAAACAATTCCTTCCTTCATTCACATTTTCACAGACAGGCTTTGACAAGGAAAGGGTTAAAGGTGACAATTAAATTGTAAGTCCATTATGGTTGAAATTATTTTTGACCTTGGCTGATGTATTCTGAAATGGAATATGCTAAAAGCATTTCACAATATTGTGATGTACAAGTTTGAAATCGGGAAACGCGAATTTAGCCAAATCCTTTGCCCTTTGTACGTAAGAAAACGTTCATGAGTTTGAAACCCCATCTCTCCATGTTGGCGACAAGGAAAAAAAGGAGTTTAATAATAAATGCACTTTGTATGAACACTGTTGTTCATTTTCCTTGACTTGTGACGGTGACAAGTGCAAGTGCCCACATGGGGCATTGGCATGGGTCTCTCTTCATGTCCTTGTACTATGACTTTGTACCAAAGGACTTGAAGTGACTTTTCTCCACCTCACTTTTCAACACTAAGGAGGATGTGAGAGAAAGCCAAGCCAAGACGAGTTTGACTTGAGTCAAACTCAAACGTAATTCTTCTTCCTGAAAGAAAGAAAGAAAAACTCTGTAGGTTTGGTCGGGTAAGAAAAGAAAGGAAGGAAGGAAGAAGAGTTTTGATGGGATGATTCTTTAGTCGATCCATCTCTCAGCTAGGCAGGCGGGACTCTCATTGTGACTCATGCCATTTCATGTCAATTTATCGATTCAAACTCAATATATTATTCCATCTCCTCCTCCATGCTAAAGGCATTGTGACTTTCTTGTCTATCTTGGCTTTGGCTCCATGTTATAGCTCGCAAACCTAGTTTCCCACATAATCGTATTTTTTGACCAAGTAGAAAAGTAGATAGGAGGCCACGCTGAGCTGAGAAAACTCTAGAAACAAAGTTATGGGTGGGAATTTATGAGGCAGTGACGAGGTTGATGGGCTTTTTCCTCCAAAGTTTAATTGCTCATCAAAATTCCTACGAGTCAGACTCGGGACCCAAACCCAAGTCGTCCAAGAAGGAAGAGGATGAAAATTCGAATTTAAGTAAGGATAATAAAACCATGAGGTGTTTTTAAAGTATGTTCTGTCGCCCCATATTCATGTCGTCGTCTGCCGGAACCGCTGGCTTTAACAAAATGTTTTATTTTCCATTTCATTTCATTTTTCATCGTTACGTACATGGGCACTTTACTACTAGGGATTTTTTATGACGATTCTCATATTTTGAAGTTTATTTGTTTTTATTTGGCAGCAGGAGGTCTAAAAAGTGTTTTACACTCGACTGGCTGGATTCCGTATGTCCAAAGTCAATCTCAGAAGTCGGAAATAAAAACGAGGACGTAAAAATACCCTAGCCCAATGAATTTTCCGAATACGTAAAGCTAAATGAGTTTTTGATTAGATCAATTCACCGCACAGGGCGTGTGCTGGGGCGTAGGATAGCTTAGCGTGATAAAAGTGTTCCCATTTGAAATGCAAACTTAATTTGCCCCTGCACAGAGCAGCAGATCTACTTCATTTCCTTTTGGAATTTTTGACATTTCCGAAAACGTTTTAAGAATATTTATGCACTCGCCTTTTGCTCCCTTTCAAGCGGAAGCGGTAGTTCCTTACATTACATTACATTACATAGTTTAATATTTACGAGAGGAAGAAATGCAGAAGGAAAGCTCCCCCCTTTCACTCTCTGGAATTAGATTAGGCAAGTAGAAACGAACCAACGAACGAACGGAGACGTAGACGTGCTTAACTAAATAGCTATAAAATAGAAATATGGATTTTCAACTTCTTCCTTTCCTCGTTTCTTTACTTTTACTCTTACATGATAAGACCAAGGCAAGGAGAAGAAACCGAAATGAAAGTAGGATTGAAGAGTAAGAAGCAAATGTAAGGCTAGACCGACCAAGTTTCTTCATTTTCTTCTCTGAGCTGAGCTCAAAATACTAATTCCTGATCTAAAAGTAGAAGTAAGAAGTAAAAGTGCTACCTACCTTCCGCTCCGTCGAGATTACAGGGTTCAGAACTTGCGTTCTACTTTGCAATGTGGTCCAATTTGCATTTGATTGCGATAAACAAACTTGGTCAGAATCTTGTCTGCAGAAACACAAACTATTTTTCATTTAGACGATGCAATACACATAATTAAATTAAAATTTCAACGTCTACATTTAGAAATGCTCATATTTATATTTTTTAACCTAATACAAATTTTTTTCATTTTTCCTTGAGTAAATTTTGTTGTCATTTGAAGTTGATTCATTGACTTGACCCTTGCACCCGGACCAACTTTGTTTCCCAGTAGTACTGACAGAGAAGTGCATGAGGGCAGGGCATAAGGCATAATGCAGATGAATGAAGAAATGCACAATGGTTTATGAGAGTAGAATCCAATTTAACTTTCTCCGGGAGGCGGGGAGCTTAGTAGTAATGTGATGTGAATTATATGTAGTCGTAGTCGTGGTCGTAGGGTTGAGAGATAGAGAAAGCAAAAGTAAAGTAAAGGAGGAAGGAAATGGAGGAACCAAATCCTGCCAGCCAGCATTCTATTTCAACTCTTAAGCCCAAAAGTGGGAAGTAGATGCAAGAGTGGCTTAGATGGAAATCCCTAATTTAGATTTGGGGGTTTGTCTTGGCCATGCTGTGCGGCGTGTCAGAAGAACCCAAAGATTAAGACAAGGCTTTAGGAACAAAGATTTACTTACCGTCTCACTTAAATTATTTTCCTTGGTGAGGACGAGCAAGACGAAGGAAGTGAAAGAGAGAAGAAGAACCGAGTGGGAAAAGGCGGGTTTTAGGTGTTTGCAGCAGACAGCTAATTACATTATACAAATTCACCACAGCC
>WJEZ01000105.1:0-46963 GCA_009869925.1 Thalassaphorura encarpata
CTGGGCTGTCATTGATTTTTCAATCAGACAATGAAACGATTTGGGTTTCTTAAGATGTAATGTGGGAATCGTACTTTCAGCCGATATTCAATTGCGAAGGATAGTTATTAGGTTCTTCAGACGCCGAGAAGCCAGAAGCCAAGATTAGGGTGTCTACTTGAAGAATCTAGTTGTTTTGGCCTTGTGACATCATCTTTCCATTTTATTTCGTCTTTAAATTCTATTCTGATCTTAATTTCAACATATATAACAATAATTTATTTATTGTTGGATAGGGTTTTCATTCCGCAACGTCTTAACGTTTAACGTGAGTTAGGTGGGGTTCGGCTTGCCGCTTGCTGGCTTACACCTACATAGATGGGCATGGTATGGTGAGTTTAATAGTCGCTAAAATTTCATAACCTCTCACTAGACTTTTTCTGAGTCAGTTTAAAAATATACAGAAAAAAAGGTTGCCGTATAAGGGCGTTTATGATTTAAGATGTTAATCATCTGAATAAAATAGGACTAATAGTAAGATGATACTCTTTTTCTCAGCGTGGCACCATTTTTGTGTAGGATCGAGGTCGAACCAACCAGGCGAACCTTTAGTATTTACAGAACGCAATAGTGTTCTGGGACTAGTCGATATGAGACTGAATTCGTGCCTTCAGCATTTCAAATTTCACATCGACAGTGTGAAGTCAAGTGAATAGATTTTAATTGAACGAAGCACTTCACCTGTAAGGCGAGAATATCTTCGGTAAGGTTCACTATGTTCGTATGTTCGTCCTATATCATTAAATGCACTAAGAGCTTTTTGTAGCATATGTAGTGAAGTTAGGTAATGTATTTTTTTTATTACGACAAGGACTTACCGACTTCTCAACTAAATCAAGCTAAAGTATGAGCACCAATAAGAGCATTACAGGCGGAAATAATAATTTGGAACTATCTGCCGATACGAAAACATGTTCGGAGGATCCAATCAATGATACAAATATAAGAAAGGAGCAGTCGAATGTTGTTGGTCGAGAATCTTCACCAACAAAACCAAACATCCTACGGGGAGCCTCTCCTTCGCCTACCGGTAGCCAGATTGGGTCAAGGTCATCAAGTAATTCGAATACGAATGCTCCTACAGCAACTGTAAAATCTCCTACACCTTCGTCAGGACTCGCCAGTAGAACTCGAGTATTCACTCCCAGTAAAAGATCTGCCAGCCTAACGTCGCAAAGTCCAAATGAAATCAGTGCTAATAAAAGTGATCTTCGAATTGGAGCAAAATCGACCTCTGGTAAACCGGGGAGAGGTGTCCCAAGAAATCGACGCAGATCTGCACCGGCTGAACAAGTCAAAAGCTTTTCAAGCAGTGGGAGTGTTGAGAAAAATGTTAGAGACAATGGGAACTCCGATAATCCTTCAGTGTCAAAGCCGATCGGACAGGCATATTCAAATCCACACGCTGGCTTGCAGAATCGACGTCAAGCAAGTTTAACGAATCTGGAATCAACAAATAGGTAAGTAGCATTCATTATCTGTCTCTCACAATATTTTTGCCTTGTCAGTGGTTGAATGTTGTTGCGTCGTCGATTGAGTAGATGAGATTGGACTAGAACAATTTTACATTGAGTTAATTGTATTTTCAGAAGTAAATCTCGTGGGTCTCCGAGGTATACAGCACTAGAGAGATCTGGGTCAGATGGAGGACCTTTGTCCAGGCATGAATTTCACGCTAGCGAGGTGGAGTTCCCTGCCATGTTCGAGAAATCCTTGACACCTCTTGCCTCAACTACTTCTAGTATTACCATTTCCACAATAAAAACTGCAACACAGTTGAACTCGGATGAATCGATTGATACAAGTCAGATCAGAGATAACCAGATTTCCCCCTCGGAGCGTTCAGCTTGCGACAATGAGTCTTTGAACTCATCCTGTACAGAAGTAACTGTGCTGTTTCAAGGGAATGAAATGCATGATATCGATCAAAGCGACAAAGAACTAGAGTCAATCAGAGAAGAGACGACTAATCCGAGTCGAACCTTACCTGTGAATCAATCGGAGGAGCAAGGCGAAATTCCAAGAAGGAGTTTGAATAGTGATGTGGAGACCCTCCAAGAGAGTGGAAATGCTGATGAGGACGAAATGGTACCACAGCCAACGGCATCAACATTGGCTACGGAGAAGGAGAATAAAAGCGATGCAGAAGAATGTGAGGAGGATCCAGTAGATGCTTCTCCAGATAACCGATATTTAAAGTTTGACGAGGAAATAGGAAGAGGCAGTTTTAAAACAGTTTATCGAGGACTCGACTCTCATTCCGGCGTTAGTTTGGCATGGTGTGAGTTACAGGTAATGAAATTTTTTTGGAGCAATTCAGGTCCCAGAAATCAAACTATGTGTCGGATCATTATTAATTAGCACCAGAATATATTCAGTAACTCGTGTATTTTTAAAAATGATAACCAAAAGAAGTAAAAAACCTGCATGGAAATCTAGTATATTGGTGTTGAGAAACAACTAATTGAATGGTTCCAAACAGGAAAAGAAACTTAGCAAGAGTGAGCGACAAAGATTTCGTGAGGAAGCAGAAATGTTAAAAGGGCTCCAACATCCTAACATTGTGCGTTTTTACGACTACTGGGATGTGGCGAGGGATAAGAAAAAATACATAGTACTTGTGACTGAATTGATGACATCGGGAACACTGAAAATGTAATTTCGGCGTTTTCCCAATTATTCAGTGTGATATAAGTTTTGCGTTGGATTTTTTGGTAACGTGTATTTTGTGTTTTTGTAGGTATCTACGACGCTTCAAAAAGATAAATCTGAAAGTTTTAAAGTCCTGGTGTCGACAAATTTTGAAGGGATTATATTTTCTTCACTCCCGAACTCCTCCAATCATTCATCGGGATTTGAAATGCGACAATATTTTCATATCAGGCAAGTATATCACTTCGAGTTCATAAATTATGAAATAATTGAGGGATCTCTAAAATATTTTGTAGGCACAACTGGTTCTGTCAAGATTGGGGATTTAGGACTTGCAACCCTTAAAAACCGATCCTTTGCGAAATCAATCATTGGGACGCCGGAATTTATGGCTCCCGAGATGTACGAAGGTACGTTGTTGCCACACACTTATACAAACTTGCTAAATTTTTTTGAAATATTTCTCCTGCTTTATGTTGTGTAAGAATTTGCAAAATCATGCTAAAAACGTCAATTAAAAATATTTAAAGGTTTTCGACAAGCTTTTCTGATCAAATGTAACCAAAAAACTCACAAAGTACATATTAGTCTCTCATCGTTTCAATTTTTGCTTGTTGTTTAGAGCATTATGACGAGAGCGTTGATGTCTATGCGTTTGGGATGTGTCTACTCGAAATGGCTACATCAGAATATCCTTATTCTGAATGCACAGGCCCGGCCCAGATTTACAGGAAGGTCGTCAGCGTAAGTTTTGTAACTGTACTATTACTCATCTCAATTTATTTGATGACTTTGTTTCAGAAAGCCTAACAACTGCTTAAATTACAGGGTATCAAGCCTAACAGTTTTGACAAAATTGAAAATACTGAAATTAAGGATATCATTGACCAGTGCATTAGACTGAATAGAGAAGAAAGACCGTCTGTTAAAACCTTGCTTGGTCATGTATTCTTTGCCGAAGAACCAGGACTAAAAATTGAGTTGATTACCAAAGATGATGAAAAGTCCGAGCCTAGGAAAGTAAGTACACGAAGACAATCACCTTGAAGTTACTAAATAATGCCAATTTTTTTAAAACTGTTTTAAAACAGATAGACTTTAGAGTGAGAATACTCGATCCAAAGAAGCGAAGTAATAGATATAAGGAGAATGAGGCCATACAATTCGAGTACGATCTTCAGACAGACAATGCTGATGGAGTTGCACAAGAGATGGTACATTACATTAAAGTGTGCACCCTAAAATTTATTATTTACTCATTAGTCTTTAATTTTTGTTTCTTTCTTTCTCTCTCTCAAGTAACTATTAATGCATGCGTATTGCACAGAGAACTCGCAGTATATAAGTTTCAGAGCTTAATTTACAAAGCCTTACACTATTTAATTTTCTTTCCAGCTTAAAAATGGGTTGCTTGTTGATGATGAGCCTCGGGTTGTGGCTAGATTGTTGAAGGAACAAGTTGAAAAATTTCTCCATGACCGGGATGAAAGGCGGAAACAATCCCAGGCGATTGAGCAAGCGGATAACTTAAGAATGGCAATTGTTGACGGAATCAGAAATGATCAAATGCAGTCTCTAATAGGTGAAACTAAAGTGACACAATATCATGATAATGTAGCGGGTGAGTTTAGAAAGCCTCCACAGGCAAGAATTTAAATCTTCATAAGCTGGGTGTGGGCATTTTTTTCATTTCGTACATCCGTACAGGTGGTTAGGTTTTTTATCTTGAATCTGTTTTCTTGGCTTCGCTTCTACGATAAATTGTACATCGGGGAGGAATGGTTAGAATGGAACAAATTTGTTTTTTCTTAGAAATGCATGGATTAGATTCTGGATATGTGACTTACACAGGGCTCGGTGATCATCAAAATCTTCTTCAGCAGCAGATATACCTTCAGCAACAGGTAAGACGTATTGAAATATATGTGACCACTCTCCGCTCTATCTTTAGTCTAGAAATCGCTGAACATGCTGCTGCATGATTTAATTATCAGTATTTCTTATTTATTTGCAGCCCCAGCAGCCACTCTACACGCAGAGTTACCTAGCACCCACTTTTCAAGTAGCACCTGGTGGAAGCTACGGTGTACCTCAAGGTGGACAATCAACTCATGCACAGCCGACTGTTTTCCAAGCGGCTGGCCCAGGATACATAGGTGACATGAATTCTGGGCAATATGCAGCATTTCAGACACCTCCTCAATTTTATATGGGCTACCAACCTGGTGGTCAACAGTTAGTTCATGCACAACCCGTAGTTGTTGTTCCTCAACAGGTTAGCATCTTAATAAAGATCTATAAGAAACTGTGTTGCCTTTTTAGTTTTAGAACGTGCTTTAGAACTTACTATAGCCGGCAACCAGGTGTAATGTTCGCTTCTCTCCTTTAACCTTCTAGGTTGACATTCCTTCACTAATTCAGCCGGTTCCGCTAACAATTGCTGCTCTAAACTCGAGACTAACCAAAGATCTTAATAGTGCTAAAAGCGCGTTTGTTGGCATGGCTTCTGCTTCAGTCGCAAATGCATCGTCGGCTAATAAAATTAATCCTGCAACAAAGACTCACACCTCTAATACTAAACGCGTGATTGAATGTGAATCAGTTACTACTGTTACGACTAATGATACGATAATGCCAGCCAGTGGTGACATTGCACTTCAAGTTGAACAGTCTCAAATTGACGGAACTACTGAGCTTCCTGAACGAGTAATAGCGAATTCCGAATCCACATCCATTCATGACAAATCTGGAGGGACGTTGGGAGCACAACTCGCGACCTTTCCTCCACCAAAACACAATGAAACGCTGATTTCAAGTTCGGAGAATGAACTAAAACCTTATGAAGTTATCGCGTCTGTTAAGGATGTTGCCTCAGAAGTTTATGAAGAAGAGCAACAAGGAGCAAATGTGTTGTCTTCTAATTCTATCTTTGCCTTAAGTGACAAGATTGAGCAGGGTTCAGCAAATATTGAATACACCCAATCGATGCTTTTGAAACCTTCTGTTCATGTCACAACCGGAGAGGAGGTAAAATAGATGGTGTGGTCTTATATTGTTTACATAGATTATATATCTAAAAGCAGTACTGTAGTATATAAATAGTATAAACACTTTTCTAGTTATAATATATTACTTCTCAGACAGGACCGTTTTGATAAGCAGTTCACATTTTTCAGTATTAGGGTACTGTGTTTTACCAAATGCCAAGGGACTTTGTCTTAAGCTTGCGTAGATCACCTGGGAACAAGTTTACGGGTTTCAGTATTCCTATAAAATAATCTAAGGGGCCTTGTTTTGCTATGAACACTTTCAATGTCTAGTCTGTGTTCTTTACTTGTCTTGCTTTTTTATTTTTCGACGCTTCGCTTATAAATTCGTCGTGCCTTCCTGGTTTTGGAAATTTGGACCATTTCACTGGATTACCTTTGCGGGAACATTTATTGTAGTGTCTAATTTCTCGATTCTTAAAATAGGCATATATCGCACAAGGAATTGCTGATGGAAAACCTCCAACGCCAGCTGACAATAGAAATACGATTCAAATTGATGAGTTTTTTGTGCAGTCAAATAGTAATCAAAATAGCGAACTGGTTGGAGATCAGTTTTCTGTAACTATTACAAACTCTTCGAAATTCGACAACACAACATCTATTAATACGAGTGGTTGGCAAGACCAAATTTCGTCGGAACGTCTTGAACTTCCAGGAACTGCTCACTCGAAGTCTTCTGAAGCAATTAAAACTGTATCTAACGAACAATCGAACATATCATTATCTACTGGGATACCAACAGAAAGCACTGTGATTGAACAGCACATTTACACTGTTGGTGGTAAAGCAGGATCTATTGTGGGTTTGGACTCAGCTTCGAAAACAAATCTTCACGCAAGTTCAAACGCATTTTCTCTCCGAATCATCATATTCTCGGAAATAATGATTAGGGGAAATATTTCCCTTTTGAACTCAGCAACTTTAAAATGCAAAATATAATTTTTAATAGTGTGCTTTAAAGCTTTTTTCAATAGTTGCAAGTGTTCCGTATTGATTATTTTGCAGTATACTCATTTTTGAATACTAAGTTGTTGGTTGAACTACTTTAATGTTTGAAAGTCCGTTTGGTTGTACATGCTCGCCTCGTTAACTTATATTTCCTTGTATCATTTTTGACGGTTTCCTGGTTGGATTAGGCTCTTCAAATTTAGATTATTCGAGCGGTTGGTAGAATTTATAATAATTTTTAATCAATACATGCTATTCGAATAATAACTATCAGATTTTGAATAAAGTCATTTCATGACAGGCGTAATTTGGATTAAGCCTAACAAAATATTTTTCTACTTTTAGATAGATGTTGTGAGCGCTCAACGATTCCATCAACAAATGGATGCATTAATGCATCAAACGGGAATGCCAAGTATGCCTCAATCAGCTCCTTGTGCTATTAGTGACCAGGTTGTTCAGGAACCCAGCATGCAGCATGCAGAAAGGTATATTTCATTACATCTTGCAAGTTGCAAGTGTTCGTCAAATCAACTAACTCGTGTTACAGTTATTAAAATCGAAGCGTTTACGTTAAAAATTAGTATGGTACTAACAAATATATAGTCGAATATTTCTGGATTACAGCGCAATGTCAGATTTGGGAGGTGACTTCAGTGAAACAGAACGAAGACCTGAAAAGAAGAGATTATCTAAGAGGCGAAAAACTGGAGATCGTGGCCCAAAGCTTACCATTTTAAGTGTGAATGGGCTGGTTGTTGAATGTCAACTCGAAACCGGAAAGATAAAAGCCGCAACTTTCAAGTTCGATTGTGAAGCCATTATACCAGCGGATATTGTTAAAAACTTGGTAAAAAAGTTCACTTAGTTCTTTTCATCTACGAATTATAATGTCGTAATTCTCAACATATATTCAATGTGAGCTATGAGGTTTAGTGCCTAAGCAGATCGAAATATTTAGTAAGCAAGAATAGAGTAAGGTTTCTAAAAGTATAAACAATCATTTTAGGTTGATGCAAAGCTCCTTGCAGAATCTCATACAGAAATATTCATCGAAATGGTGCAGGACATCATGGAACAAGATCAAAGAGAAACCAGGTGTAATGCCAGTTGTCCGTCACCCTCTGGAAAAAGCTCTACTTCAATCTGACCCGATGTCGGATGCTGAGGCTAGTAACAAGGTAAGATAACTCCAGTTCTGTCTGGCTATTGTGTAAGGATACCATTGATTTTTAGTATCGATGTAACACCCAAAGACATTTCATAATTCTGTTAAATAATATCCTAGAAAAAATTGTCATACAGGGCTGTAATATAAATTCCTTTCATTAATAATGAATACGGGCAAGTATTAGGGCATCCTGGTCCAATTCAACTCCTTAGTCTAGAATTATATAGACTTCATCAGAAGTTTTGATATTTTGTTTGTTAAAATAAATCAGTTTTATTTAATGGAAGAAGAATTTTTTCAAATGCTGCCTGATGGCAGACGGTAGGTTTGGCTTGAGTTGTGTCCGGATTGGATTAGGTTATTCCTCAAGCTATGCAATATGATAAACAATAGATGACTTGTATTTGAACGGATATTAATCTTTTGCAAGCAGCATTTGGAAAGGTACGTATTTACACTGGATGTTCTTCAGGAGGAAGAGTTAGAAATGTCTGATTCTAACGATGCATCATACACATATCTTCAAGAATCCCCGGACTCATCCTTGCAGGTTTACAATACCACTTGGCCATGACTTTTGTATTATATTGTGACGCAGTTTTCGAGCATATATTTATTTTTATGTCCGTTTTGTTAAGCTCTTTTGGGTTTACTATTTGTCTATTATAGCTTTAATAGTTTAGTGATACTATATATATAATATTATCTTATATGTTACTGTAAAAGTAAAAACTATTTCATGTTTGTACTTTGCAGTTTATGGATAATTCAAAACCATCTCGCTTCAAGGTGACACCAGTGGAGGAGCAGTCAACTTCCACTCCGGAACAGTCGAGTTCGTATCCGATAACAATACCACAACATCAGTTTTTTCCGTCGGAGATTGACTTGAGAATTCAAGAGGAAAAGGAGCAAGAACAATTCAATTTGCACAACTTATGTGGTGAAAATTCTCAGTCTGTAGTTGATTCTAACGTTTTGAACTCGCAAGATTTAGGTTCAAATTTAAATGTTGGAATGAATTTGGACCTGACTGGTTCTATGGCTTCTGGAACATATCATGGAGCCGAAAATTCTAAACTGTCGACACCGGAGCATACAGTCACAAATCACACTAAAATGTCACAGCAGAGTTCCTTGGACAAAGGTGGAGAAAGGTATGGTATTTCGTTTTAAGACTCATTTCACATATAACTAAAATTCGTGATATTTTGCAGTGGTCCTTACACGTTGGAAGATTTACAACTCAAACTTCAAACACTCACACATCAACAGGTGGAAGGAGTTGGCGAAACTAACACTGGTATTAATTTATAGTAGGGTTATAAGTTAATTCGACGCTGATAACATGCTCTTTAATTGAAAGAATAGGGATCACAAAATCTTAGTCAACATTATTTTTGTGGGTGAAATATTATTGTTGTTTGTTCTCCAGGTTCTTCCATTGCAGTTGACGGATCTGCCTCAGATGCTGGAACCCCTCAACCAGAAGCGCATCAACTGACATATCCAGGAGCTTCAACAGACACTGCAACTCCTACTCCTGCAGGTGGTGTGTCAGTCTCAGTTCCACCAAGTCGCGATGAAATGACTTCCAAATGTAAAGTTCGACCTGCTGCAATCGACTTCCACGATTTGGAACAGGTAATTAAGTCATTAGATCATTTATCTCATTAAGAAATTTATTTATTTGTGATTCATATTTTTGTAAAGGAATTGGAAAAAATTCACTGTAAGCCAGGTCAGCCTCAACAGTCTACTCCTGTCCCAACAGCTGAACAACCTTCTGGTATCTCTTCGGCGTCTGTTGAACCCGTACAGCAAATTCCAGGCTTTGGGCAAGTTCCATCCGGTTCGGTCCAATACGTTCCTGCTTATCCAGCTTACCAGCAATTTGTAACTCAACCAGTCAATATGAGTGCTGTTGGTCCTGATAGTTCTGGTCATGCGATAACGGCTCCATCGCCCCTGAGACCCCAGCAGTCGAACATGCTTCCTCCAACATTTTTTGACCCATCTGGTAATATTATTGGCATGGGCTTGGGAATAACGGGTATACCTTATACAACGGTTCCAACAACACTTACGCAGTTTGCACCGTTTAATGGTAATTATACATGCAATGATTAAGTGGTCTGAATTACTTATTATCATTACATTCTAGGCGGATCGGGGCATTATGGAAGGCCATCAGTCGGTGTGATTGGTGATATTAGTTCTAATTCTGCAAATTTCTATCAGTATGGACCTGATGGTTCGGCAAGTGGATTAGGCATAGGAAATTCAATACAAGGAAATGCAGAAAGTACATCAGTTTGGACACCTGTGAGGAAAGTTTCCCGATTTGAAGTTAGCCTTGTCAAAGAAGGTAAGGAATTTTTTTATTATGCTTTGGTAAAGAGGTTTCACAAAAATAACCGTAGGATTTCAAGTACAGTCAGAAAGTTCAGTCTACAGTTACGTATGGCACATCCTAGATAAGATTGAGAATAGTTTTTACGGGGTTAATATTTTTAACCATTGTAAACAAGAGGACTAAACTAACTAAACTAAACAAGAGTAATACTAGCATCTAGCATGTATTTATGAGTGTTATGAGCAGATAGTCCGAATAATCTCTGGCTAATTTAAAGTCTGCTACTTTATTTGCTAGTTTAATCTAATCTTGTCAATTCTAAACAATAAGCCTTCTGAGTTATCCCATCATTTCAAAAAGATATGAGGCAAGTCATTTTCATTCATATTCATTCATTGAGTTAGACTCTGCAAAAACAAAAGTATTTGTGTCGTGTTGTTAATTCAATTGTTTAATGATTGTAATGACTGTCTATGTGTCGCAGGTTCAACAGACAAGCAAGAAAACACAGTGAAAAAAGGAAGATTCAGTGTCGTTACGCACACTCCAGATGAGAGCGAAGACTCCGGTGGTGGAATTGGTCTAGACATTGGATTGTGCTCTGGGAATACTGAAGATGAGTTTGCTCAGACCAATAATTTATCTAAAGATTCGAGCCAAATTCCACTGAATGAAACAATGCTGCCTGGAAACCACCAAATCGCATCGGGGGATTCGGCGTCCACTGTTAGTTTTCTTACAGGAAAAATTTCTAATATAAGTTCAAAATGTGAAGATATTTTCGTGTGAAAGTACTATCCAAAAATTCAAGTTATGCAATAAGGCTACAATGCTTAATTCGTTGATCATCAGCAGCTAATAATTGAAAAATCATAATAACCAGGAATAATAGTACTCTATTCCATTCATTACAGGCTATGTCTGAGGATTCGAGGGCTCAGCTGCTGGACCCGGGTCACCAGTTTTATGGATTTGTAAAGCCTGATCGATTGATGAGCTATGACGGAGCGGAAGGCTGTACACAGGTAATGCCGTTGAAACTTGCTGCATCGTAACCAGAACGCAGAAATTTATTACTTGTTTACCGGCTGATTTTGTTAAGCTTGGTTATCGCGCATCGTAGACGTACGGGTCATAATTAGTAATGCGGTTATTTTTTTCCATTGGCTTGACCGTAAAGGTTTGGCTTGGAGGTCAATATTAAATTAATAGAATAGAGTATTTGCTGAGTTTATCAAATAGACAATTAGTTTAGAAAAACAGTCAATTGCGATTGAAAGCAACAGCTCTTGTATTTTTCAAATTTTTATTGGGTATTGGAAATTGGAACCGGATAAGTAATTCTTACGAGGAGGTAATAATTTTTTGATTGATACTCATAAGACGAACTAACGAACGGTTTCTTCTATGAATGAAAGGTAAACTGGTCATTTCATTATCCCGTATTCGTCCTGTAAAGCGGAGTGCTAATTATTGTGTTTAGCATTTGAATTTCCTTTACATTTAAGCTTGCCAGTTTATTAAACCTTGGTTTCATACTTATTTAATGTAGAAGTGTCTGCTTTGTGTTTGATCGTTTTTATTGAATCTAGGATCTTTAAGAATTGTAGGGTTCAAATATTCTTATCCAGCTCTGGAAATGGAGTGTGAACGTATACGACCTCGTGATGCACCGAGTCGGATGAACCAACTTCTATTGGGTTGTCCTTTGTCCGTCGTATACTCACTTATTATGTAGTTCTAATTTTGAAATAACATGGGTAGATAATTCACTGCTTTATAGTATTGGTGCAATTCTTGGCCATTTTTAGCAGGTCTATTAGAGTTCTTCAATTTTCAAGGGTTTGGTTGTTCATATAGTGCTTCGTTAAATTCTAGAAGACAGAATAATATTAGAACGGGAGCGAGAAGAAATACAGATTAATATCATAGAGCTTTCAATAGTACAACATTCGGTTATAAAATATTTACAAACGCAGGTTGACTCAACACAGGATCCGAAGTCGGAGTCTGCACAAAATTTGTCTGGTCTACCGTTAGCAAATATGTCGAAGATCCCGCCACCTGATCCTTCCCCGAAAGGTCTTTCATTTCGTAATCGAAATTCGAGTCAGAGTCAAAGCATAGCGGATTTACCCTCAGCCCTCAGTGAAATATTTCACAAAAATGTTATGTCAACTCGAGAGAGGCTAAAACTTATGAAACCGTTGACAAAATCTTGTGCCGACTTGAGAAGCGTGACATCTGATGACTTACGGAGTAAAGACAATACAAGTAGTTTTGAGACATCACCTTCCAAAATTTCCGAATCATTCTCAAGTGTAAACAGTTACAGTGATAATTCACCAAATACTTCATTCGGACGTGGATTTAGCCAAGAGTTTCGTCCTCACCAGTTTCCAACGGAATATTTGGCAGCGACTGTAGGACCTGGTTCCCATCAATATAAGACAATTCATTCGATTCCGCAAAGTGAATACATTCCTGTTACTTCACCTCTGTCACGAAAACCCACTACATCATACCCTTCCAAGTTTGGGAGGACAAATTCATTTTCCGACACTTCGGAAGACGAGTCTTTTGCACATGGATCACTTCTCAATAGCTACAATTATAAACCCCGTATTTCGCCAACGAGAACCTCTCCTCCAAGTAGAAGTTCTTTGTTTTCTGATGACCCAAGTCGCCTCCTAAAGGCTAAACTGAAGCACACCCATTCACTTTCCAATTTACCAGAGGTTCTGCATAATGAACCCTTAGCGGATGAGAATTGCATATTCAACCCAGTTTTAACTCCTCTTCACTCATTTCAAACCCCAAAAACAATTGGCAACACTCCAGACTATTCTGCCAGACCAAATATTTATGATTCAGCCTATCATACCATTCATGCCGGAAATAATCCTACTACCTCAAGATTTACAAATTTCCCAACAAAGCATCTACACTCCGGAGCATTACCAGCGTATTTCGACTCAGAACAAGGAGCTCTGCTGAAATCTTATAACAGAAAACATTTGAGTGATATTGATTTGGAGAGAATTGAAGGTATACCGGATTTACTACTGGAGGAAAGCTCGGAGGAACTGACAGAAACATACGGTCAACATACTGCTACATATTCTCATTATGATCGGGATCGATTATACACAAATGTAGGGCAATCATCCGGACTTCGGTCAAACAGATTTTAGTCACAGATATGGATCATATGCCCACCCATATGCCACAATTTCTACTCTCACTGATCCTTCTTTGGCAAAATTAATAAGAGAGAGAGAAAGGGAACGGTTGCGTCAACGCATTTGGGTAAGAGATTGGTGAAAAAATCAACCTTTCCTGAATGAGTGAATTATACAAATAGGAGCCTGGAATGTGATCTGTTGTCACTGTAATCGGAGCATTGAAACTTGTTCAGCTTGTGGTTTCTGGTCCTGGGTCCTGTCTTTTGCCTCAGCAATATTAACTTCCTCTTGCAAATGAGCCCATTTTCACAAATGTTCTTCTATAATAACTGGTTGAAAGGAAGGCTAACATGTCGTGTATTGTCTTTGCAATTGCAAATACAAGGAGCGAGTTTGTTTAGTGTCAGATTGGACATTCTCTTCAAATTCCTCTTCTAATTTAGGCGATTTTGTAATATCCTATACATGTATACTTTACTGATAAATCCAACTGTTAGCATTGGGAGTGTATCGCAACATGAAACAATTATTTACTTTGTGTCTGTTAGTGGAACATGTCTGTCGTTCACAATTAATCTGCTGTCTGCGTACTATCGATAAGTGAAGGAAACTGCAGAAAGTTTAACTACTTATTTATTTTATTTTCTATTAAAGACTATTTGATTTTGAAAACAGCAGAGTGAACCAGTCAGTACTCGCTGAGAGAAGTAGGGGATTGTCATATTTTGTGAGCTTCTTTCAAAGCTTGTCTTGCTTTAAGTTTATCAGCTAATTAGACTCGGCTAGCGACCCTATTCATATGAATTGGGCACGTGATTTTTATTTCACTAGTTGCGATTGTGAGTGTTATTTAATTTTAAATATGTGGATGCTAAATGCTTTAACCATTTTTGCTAACTTACTGCATGAGCGATTCCGAGTCAGAGGTCTTGATCAGGATGTGGCCTAGCAGTATCATGATTTGATGATTTGATGATGAAGGTGAACTGTTTAAAAGCTAAGCTTCCGAAGAAAGCAATTAAAATCTATTTCGTTTAGATTAACAGCTGAAAAAGTCTAGTACAAATGAAATGATTAATTCATAAATCAAGGTTGATATTTATGGTAATAAATTTAATTTGACAGCATCCCCGAGATAGTGACCCTGATGGCGATATAACGGGAAACTTGGAGTTGGATCAAGAATATTACGAATTGTTGGAACGGTATATTTTTAGTGTAACTTCAATTTTTGTATTAATTTGTGTAGAAATAATGTGTATAATTTGGCTTATTGATTCATAGCCAAAAGTGCGAAAAAGAAGACATGAAAAGGAGACACAGACAAGAACATGATCTTTTCTTGATGCGAAAGAATGCTCGATTGTCGGCAAATTCATCAGTGTCCCAACATGCTAATGTTCAACCTCAATACTTACATCACTTGAATACCCAGTTTGTTCATCAAGGTATTCAGTATCATGGTGGACACGCGTTTGTTCCAGCCGGAGCTAAATATTCCATCGCTGACCCTTACATAGCCGCCCAACATCAGGCTTATTTACAGTCCCAAAATAATGCGCAAATCCGTAGCACTCAGCATTACCCAATTTTTCAACAAACAGTCTTTTCAAAACGATTCGGTTACATCAACATCAACATCAACCATGGTTCCAAATTCAAGAAATTCACCTTGTGCGAACACAATGTCCCCGGCTCAGCATTCGGATGGTGTAGATGCTCCTAGTCCAGAAATGACTGCGAGCTCCAAGAGTGGTGCTGCTTCTTCACCTGATAACTCCAACAAGACCTGCTTCTTTGGACATAACTAGGCCTCAGCAGCAAAAATTACAACTTCAGTACCGCCAGGTTTGTCTTGAGCTAAGCAACATTCTAGAGAGACTTGCTTTTACTCAAAACTTAAGGTTATATTTACTCTTTGGTTTCCTCAGGTGGGTCCAGGAGATATTCCAACTACCTACTCAATAGGACCGCCTCCTTATAGCCCTCTTAGACCAATGTTCACACACAGGGGTGTGGAAGGGCAACAAAATTACCAAGGCCTTCCTGGTTATTACTTCACGTCTAATTTGATAGGCACGATTTACGATCAAAATTAGATTTACCAACATTACGAGTGTAATCAACTAATAGTGTATTTGGATTTAGGCATGCAACCGGTGGTTCAACAAGGGGTACGAATGTATCAAGGTGGTCTGCAGGCCGGACCAATGGTTTATGCTCCTAGTCCTTGGACTGGTCCAAATTCACACGTGGCTGGTCCTGGTCCCCCATTATCGCATGCCAGCTCCGGAAGTACTCCACCTTTCAATCTGCTCACAACTGCTCAAAATACTTCGAAAGTAGAAAATTCTTTTGTAAATTCAAATAATTATAATCCTCGGTAGTTGTGTGTTTCCCAAACCCCCATTTTCAAAAGTTCGATGTGTTTTTAGTATTAATACTGAATTGCAAGTATGTTTCTGCGAATCCTTTCTTCTGAAGTACTGTGTATTTGCTTTTTATCCAAACATTTAAGAAATTAGGATTTCCCCAGAACTGATCTGTGTTTGTATGGTCGAAAAGAATGGAAATAAGATATATCTAAGGATAGAACTCAGTAGCATTATATATCGAAAATACTACGCCAAAATTTAAGACTGCTTGACTACAATTTACGGTTATTATACTGTGTGTGAGTCGCTTCTTTTAACTTACCCCGAATCTAGTCATTTCAGAAAAACTTTCATTCAAACGTGTCATTCGATAAGTCAGCAAATTTCATTGATGGGATTTTAATTGAGTCCGTATTTTACAATAAAAGAATTATGGATCGGTCGAGCTTCCTGTTGTATTTTTCTTCGTATTAACTAACGATTGAGATGGGATTGTCTGAAATACTGATTACTGAAGCAATATATACAAATGTCAGAATTTTACAGCCTGGAAAGTCTCACAAAATTAACCATCCGGGCATCATATATTATGAGCATCGTGGAAAGCAAGAATAGACAGCACATTTTGCTATATTTTATCGACATGAAATTCTTCCCGGAAGCTGTTCTTTTTTGTTGCATATGGTTAGCAGATAACAATGTCAAGTAATGCCAAGATTTTCCAACAAGGATCGAGTAGTTAAGTAGAACGCAAACCTGAACCTGAGTTTCCAGAAAAGTAAGATGAAAATATTGCTGAAACTAGTATTGATATATCTTAACATAATCTATTCATGATTACAACCCGATGAAAAACTACGCCCTCATTCAGAACGAGATCTCCTTAGATAGGAACTCAGCTTATGAGGCAGGAGTCCAACAGGAAATAAAAGTGCTCAAGCGGAGATGAGTTTAATTAATGTACAAGAAGCAGTCAAGTATGTTTATTCAGATTACTGTATGAAGCAAGCATCTCATAATACCAATACGTAAAAAAGTCCAATAATAAAGTTTAAAGTCGAAGTTAAAAGTTAGAAGACTTGCTATTCCTATGTATATTTTCCTGCAAGTAGGGCTAAACCTGACAAATTGAATATCCACTGACAATGACAATCGTTAGTTTACTCGTCGTCTTCTCCGCCGCTTTCTTGTTCACCGCTGGACTCTTTCTCTTCAGCCTTTTCCGCCGCCTTCTTCGGACGTCCACGACCACGTCCAGCTCCTCCCTATTGAGGAAACATTTATTAGTAGACGACAGTGACGAATAACTCAAATACATAAGAATGATCAGCAGATGTGCAGTACCTTCTTTGGACTCTTGGCCTTAGCCTTCTTTCTACCACCACCACCCTTTGGTCTTCCCCTTCCACGCTTGGCGGGTGACGCTCCATCGTCCCCACCTTTGTCTTCCTTGGCAGCCGGGGCTGGGCGACTTCGCTTTTCGGCTTTAGGCTTCTCCGCCACTTCCTTTGCTGCAGGAGCAGGGCGCCCTCTGCGTTTCTTGGTATCGCCTCCTGCATCATCAGCCATGATTCGAGATTCTGCTCAAACATAAGAATTAAAGAATGGTTATGGTTAACTTATTTATATTTCCATTTCTTTAGCCTGCACTTTTACACTATATTCTACTCTAGATCCACGCAGAGGATTGTGTAGTTAACCTGGCGACATTTCAATTAAGATCGACACGACACGAAGCCGGAAATGAAAACCGCAACTGATTTCATTGGGCAAATACAAATACATAAGCATCAGTACGAAATGAAAGGCTATTCATTTACTCAATTAGATATTTTTGTTAGATCGGGACGCAATCGAATCGAGTAAAATTAATAATTATTTATACTGGTGAACCACAAAACCAGAAAGTTATGAACTGAACTAAATAAAGCCACTGCGTCTGAAACTTTCTTAGAGTCCATTGAATATTGAAAATATTCCAAAGCAATACGCTTCACATATCTTGTAGAAAAATGGGCAAATGGGCAGACAGAAAAAATTCTGACATCTCAGCTATGTGATCACGCAATAAATCATATTTACAAAGCATAAATGGGGAATAATGAGACTTATAATAAATTGTTAGCCCTTCATAAAAAATTGTCAATACGTACACTTTGCTAGTCTCAAGATGCCCCCAACAGAGCAGAAGTCAGAGACTGGAAGAAAAATGTTTCACAGGAAAGGACGCCGTCCAACTCCCCGCCAATCAATCGATCCTTTTTTCAACTAATTTTTTCAACCCTCTACTAAATTTATGGAAAGACAGAAATCGAACCAAAATCTATTTAATTGGTTTATCTAATTTGTATTAATTTTAAATAATTTTAAAAATATTCCTTAATGCATAAAATTCTTGTTAAACTAAACCAAGTTGGAATTATTAGAATATGGTTGAGTCGTCCGCCATGCCTATCTACTTTTATTCCCTACTACTACATACATCGCTGCTGCTCCTTTAAGCCGCCTTTCTGCCTCAACTGCGCATCAAAATGATGCATGACTTTGAGAATTTTTAAACCATTAAATACTTAACACTAGAAGTTCAAATAAATTCTAAAAAATAAAGAATCGCACAAACTAATCACTCACCTAGCTGTCGATTCTTCAATAAAATCAAGACTGTATTTATTTTGTGGATAAAGTTGGTTGTACGTCCTCACTGAAGGAAGAGAGGAACCGAACAGCCGAAGAGAAGAAATAAATGCTCAACTTTTACACAGGCAGGAAAGGAAGGATAGTGAATTTCAACTCTTGGCTTTGGCTTGTTCCACAGCCACAGCAGCTACGGCGTCCTTTTTCATTTTTACTAAAGCAAAGCACAAGCAGATGAGGAAACCTAGGCACAGGCAGTTCTCTGCTTTTGCCTTGCTAGTAGCTTTAGCTATTGATTCCTTTTCAAATAATAATGTTGTACAATTGGACGCTAAGATCTACCGCGAAAAACTTGCCCAATCAAATTCAAAATAAACCAATGAAACCAACGCCCTCCAGTTTACCCCCTCCTTCTTTCCTTCTTAATCAAATGAGACAGGGAAAATCTTTGTACTTCCTGAGTCAAACCATGAATTTGAAAATTATAAACATTTACAACTCAACCTATAAATTTTTACATCATCAAGAAATGTTTATCTAAATATAGGACAAATTCTAGTATAAAAATTCATATTTCATTTTGAATTTTGAAGATTTTTTCTTGGTCGAAAATAGGAATGGAAATAAGAATTGTCCTGAGTGTAAATGCCCAAGAACAAGCGCAGGGATAAGAAAATATCTACACCGCTTTCCCGCTTCATTTGAATCTGGCAAATTTTATTTGTCTAAAGAGTATTGACCCGGAAAGTTTTAAAATCATGTACTTTCATTTCTGTAAAAGTGTGTTTTGACTGATGTCTTGTCTTCCGGAGTTAATTTAACTGTAGTTAGTTGGTTCTGGACGCCAATATTAACGAAACGTTCGGCTGACTGAGTTTGGAATTAATTTTATTCATATATAGTGATGGAGGATCAAAAGCCAAGCAGTATTCCTCAGGAAAAAGTATTGGATCATCGCACTCTTCGGAGAATTAATGAGGCTAAGGCTAAAGCTAGGCCAGGTGAGTTATGGTCATAATTCATAAAAATGAGATTCCGACATTCCACTTGGAAAGATTAGTGATTTAAAATTTCTTAAAATACGTGGATTCCTTGCCTGTCAATTTACGCCCGAATTTACTACTTAGAAACACGAGTGCTGCCCGAATTCAATGAATGACAATGAATGAAATTTTTTTGTATATTACTAAAATAATTTGAAGATTGTTCCGGTAGATAAGATCATTATTTAAGATAGTGTCTGCAAGGGGAGAGCAATGTATTTGTTAATTCATTAGCAAATTATTGACTTGATTTGACACTGAAATAAAACCAAACTTGAAACTTGAAACTCAATAGGTATACTAAAAGGGCTGTGAAGAAGAACTATTTACTAATTTATGAATGAATATAAATAATCTGGTATTTATTTTTCAAATTTCAGAACTGAAATCCAAGCTTGCCTGGTATGAGCATAGATACAGTTTGACTTTTGATTGCTCATTAACTTCGTTCCCAGAATCGTCATGTATTGAAAGGATTCATGTGAAGGACGTTAGTCCAGAAGATTTCATTGAAAGATTTGAACGACCTTATACACCTGTAGTAATCCTGGGAGCCCAAGAACATTGGAAGGCCAATTACAAGTGGATTCCACAGGTAACAGAGGGAAGCATCAATGTTGAAGTATTGCTTTGCTAGATCATTGAATCCACGAGGAAAAGTTTTCAAAATTCAAACTTTTGAATGAATATTCTGGATCTGAATGTAAATCAATAAGAGGTTGAGATTGAGACAGGGAAATTAACTTTTATTTGGACCTTTCCTTACGCATCTCCCAAAAATTCTTGAATTTATTTTAATTAGAAATTTGAATTTTGCAATCGTTTGTCCCGTGCCAATTTTTTAACTTGGAGAAACTCTGTTTTTAATAGTATTCATCATTTTTCCATTTGAATTCATCGGGAATAATTAATTTGTTTGAACACACAGCGGCTTGCAAAAAAATTTCGCAACCAAAAGTTTAAATGCGGGGAAGACAATGACGGGTACAGCGTGAAGATGAAGATGAAATATTATGTTGACTATATGGAAACCACGAATGATGATAGCCCATTGTATATATTTGATAGCAGCTTTGGCGAGGTAAGTCTACATTTACATTTAAATTAGTTGAACTGGAAATCAAGATAATTTCTTACCTTAATGAGCATATAGAATAATTCATAGCTCTAATTTCGCAGCACCCAAGACGAAAACGACTCCTCGAGGATTACGATATTCCTGTGTACTTTCGTGATGACTTATTTCAATATGCCGGAGAACGTCGGAGACCACCATATCGTTGGTTTGTTATGGGTCCGGCGAGAAGTGGCACAGGAATTCACATAGATCCATTAGGTAAATAAGTTTTTATTTATAGCTATAATTCACTCTCTGATGTTATTTGCTCTCTCCAATTTATTCTAACCTATTTAACCCTAGGTACATCTGCTTGGAACTGTTTAGTTCAGGGACATAAGCGTTGGTAAGATCCAATTTTCCTAGAATATACTTCGATGCAAGCCCAGTTCATGTCACGTAATTTTTTGTTTGTTTTATCAAATGTCTTAGGTGTCTGTTTCCGACAAATACTCCGAAATCACTGATTAAAGTTACTCCGAGCGAGGGAGGTAGACAGCAAGACGAAGCGATTACGTGGTTTACAATTATCTACCCAAGAACTCAATCCGAGTCATGGCCAGCAGAGTTTAAACCAGTGAGGACAAGCTTACTTTATTAACGATCCACATTAAAATCTAATAACTTGTATGAATTAATGAATTTTTTCATATTTGAAAAAATGTTTTATTCTAACAGATTGAAATCCTTCAGAGGCCAGGAGAGACAGTTTTTATCCCTGGTGGATGGTGGCATGTGGTAATTCAAATAACAGAATTATTGAACAAATATCTCTTCTTTATTACTCAAACTTTGAAACTTTTGTACCTTCGGCAAATCATACCTTCATATTACATTAGATTTTAATGATCCATTCGACTCTACTAAAAATTAGTAATTAACTTTTAAATTCGTGATCTATTACTATTATGTTCGTAGGTAGTAATTTTTATTTAATTTAGGTACTGAACTTGGATACGACCATCGCTGTGACCCAGAACTTTTGCTCTACGACGAATTTCCCCATAGTATGGCACAAGACAGTTCGAGGAAGACCTAATTTGTCCGNTCGCTGTGACCCAGAACTTTTGCTCTACGACGAATTTCCCCATAGTATGGCACAAGACAGTTCGAGGAAGACCTAATTTGTCCGTCAAGTGGTATCATGTTCTTAAGGTTGGTTTTGTTATTAGATTCGTTAAATCAAGTTTTGTTAATGTTGCAAATGCTTATTTTTAAAGAACAAACTTCCTGAACTTTGTGACGTAGCGGATGGTGTCGATTTGAGTGTTCATAGTGGAATATTCTCAGATAGTTCCAGCGGCTCGTCAAGCTCTTCCAGCTCTTCCTCTAACTCTTCAGCGTCCTCGGAATCAGACAGTGGTGACAGCGGTCAAGCGAGTTTGCATGAAAACAAGAAGAAGCGACGACATACTTCGAGATCACCACGAATGTCTTCGAAATCGCAGCACCGAAGTGAGAAAAATAAAATTCGTGAAGGAAAAAAATCATCAGCCGATTCAAGTATCCACAAAAACCCACCACCCAAGAAAATCAGAAGTTCAACAGACGAGAAATATCGTAATCAGAGTCCTAAATGACAGCACTTGGCCATGAGCTCGGTCATGCGTAATTTTCGCTATCTTACTTGTCGAAGCCCAACGAAGTTGGAATCGAAATGAGTCAGTAAATGTAAGCATTATAATGGAAGGAATTACCGTAAATTTAAATCGTGAACTCTACTGTGAATGCTGCCTGTCATGAATGGTGATTCTTACTCCCTATTGGAATATTATTACAAGATAATTTATTAGTGTTGGTTGGAAGTGTTTGTCCCAGCAATATAGCAAACTATATTGAAGTGGTTTGAAATTACTGGCGTTTTTCAATAATTAATAGTTTTAGTTTTAACTTCAGGATTCTAAAGTCCATTGAGATTTTTGAGGGAATTGTTCGGGTGAATTGTCATGTCACAAAAGCCTAAATTTTTTGATCCACTTCTTGAAGGAGAAATAAAAATTAATTTTTCATTGAACTAATCAAAATGACTATTAGCAATTTATTATTAACAAGCAATAACAAGTTATTATTAGTTTAATTTGTTTTATCAGAACATGTCAGAGAAGTCTGAGATAGGGGTTTCCGTCCAGAATCAGTTCAAGAGTTACGTACTCCAACGAGATTATGAAAATTTTCAAAACGTCTAAGAAAAATATCTTCTTAGAGCTATAGTTCTGGAGCTTAGAATATTTGTAAAATAATATTGACATTTTGTTCTGAGCTTAAACTTCAATTTTTTGCTTAAGGAACCTAGCAAAATATTCTTATTCACAATTAATTTTGAGATGTAATTTTGCGTGCCTCAAGACTCTTGAGCTCAACACGGAATTCGCAAATGTCCAATCAATGGTAAAGGTAGCGCGCTTAGACTACTACAACAATCAAAGCCGTCATCAGGGTTTAAAATACATCTCGTGCTAGTTCTACATCTCATTTCGGTTACCACACCATATTTTTAAGTGCAATAGTAGTCTCTACCGCTACTTCTTACTTGTCGACTGTACCTTGTACGATGTAAGAGTTCGAGTTTTGTTGTGTTGTAGTCGTGTCATACGCCCAGGAGGTATTCCTTGTAAAAAAATCCCTGTGAGGAGTAGAGCAAGTGTATGTTGTTTCTATGTTGAGTGTTAAATCCCCCACCCATGGGTCATCCACTTTTGGTGCATGTGCATAGCTTAAGCCCAGGGTTTGATTTGTTTTTGTTTCCAAAACTTTGAAACCTTTAGGGTTTAGCGTGCGGAGGTTGGTGGTGGTGTTCAAGCAAGTAGACGAAGACCTCTCGCTGCTCCTTACTTCCTTGCTCAATTTGACGAGTCAAGCTTCTCGTTTCTTATTTCTTGTCCGACTCAGATTTAAGTAGATTAGCTAGGATTAACACAATGTAGACGAGTTGTGAGTGAGTGCGTTAAATATTTACAGATTTTGGGTGTAGATTTGCTGTTCCTTCCGGGCTTGGTGAATTGGCTCAGTCAGTGCAGGGCGTTCACTTCGAAGTTGGTCTTAGGACATTGGACTATTAAAAAAATTGGACCTTCCATTGTGTTGGAGTTGGACATTGTTGGCCTGGAATTCGAGTTTGAGACTGAACGGAATTGATTAGAACCGAAGTCTAATTTTCAGCTACTATTAGTTTCGGGGTCTGATGACCAGTTTGTGATTAGTGAAGTGACTGAGACTCAAATGTGAGAATTGGAGACAACTCACTTCTTTGTCCTCGGACTTCCTAATAATCCAAGATTCTGTAAGTACGAGTATTATTAAATTACTAACTTTTTGTTCTTGAAAATACAAACTATCGGTTCGGTTCAGCAGCCTTGGATTTTTAATGGTAATGATATCTTTTTGTATGTGTTTGAAAACGTGCTCATATATATGTATCTGCATTTCGTTGTCAAGTTCGTGAGTACATTGTTCCTTTCCTTCATCTTCATCTTTCCACTTCCTGTCACGCTTAGGTACTCATGCAGACGAATAATTTATATTCTTTAATAGTGTATTTAACGACTTTAAAATATTAACCTCTCCTTAGTATTACACGAACCACTCTTACTTTTATAAATACTTTAACTTCGGTTTCCTATCTGTACTACTGTTATCGTTAAAATCGAAAGTGAATGCTCATGACATTAAAGGTATTTCTTGAAAGCAATTATTATTTTAAACTAATTCTTATTCCGTGAAACCAGCGCATTCGGACTTTTTTGGAATGAGCATTTTAATTTTAGTTATGATTACATTAGTTTTGTCCCTAACGCAGTCGAAATGAAGGGGAAAGGAAAAGTATTGTGATTCTTGACAGCATAGCAGTTTTATTTTTAGAGCACAAAAACCGTTAATACTTTTAGATTCGGATGTAGGGAAAGGCGAGTGAAGGGCTAGTCATTTAAATCGAAGTTAGGATTCTTCATGCCTAAGTTCTTGATTATTGATTACATCAATATTAATTATTATGATTTTCATTTTGATTTGACCTTCCATTAAAGTTTTTAGCTCCATGCTCTCAAAATTCTGTATTTTTACTTTGAGATTATTTGAAACTTATTCAAACTTCATATTGCTAGCATTAGATCTGCTAAATAAAGTTCTAAATTAAGAATCTTTAAAAGTGTCATAATAATACTATTACTTAAAATCTTATTTTATCAGCACATTTCACTAATTTGGAAAGAGGCTGATAATTATAAAATACAGACCAGAGAAAATTAATTGATGTTTATTCAAGGCATCGATACCATTTCTCATAATAAAACGATAAGTCACATGTTTTAGGAATATTTAGGTTTTTTAGGTTCAGGCCTATTACATTAATTACATACATGCATGCGCTTTTTTATTCGGCCAGGTTCTTCAGGGTTAACTGTTATAAATAAAAAGGAATATATCATGAGTAGAACTTTCTTAATACTGAAAGTTTAAGAGCCTAGACTTGAATTTTAATTTAGCTTCTTGTGATGCATTACTAACCTTAGAACTCTAGCTATATTCTATTATGTTATCAAGTTTTAAAACCCCAGAAACATGAGCCTAATTGGTTTGAAGTGTAGTTCATACGTGTGTGTTGCAAGCAAAAACTGAATTTAGTATTGAAGCCATGATCTCCTTTCCCTTCAGATATTCAACTTCATTACATGCATGTGCATTTGACCTAGATTCTGTCGGGCTTCATTTGGTGACAAGAAGTTCATGTTTTTTTAGATTGAAGGTGTGCTCGAACAAAGTTAGTGTTAGCTCTCACCATGATTGAGTTTAAGTCGCCTGTTCTAAGTTAGCTATATAAAAATTCCATCGCTATCTTTACTTTTCAAACGAAAGTTATGGAATTTTTAATTACTTCTTGGAGTTCCAAGAGGAGAGTTTGGTGGACCTTAGTAAGCAACTGTTTTGTATTCAGTGATTCACTCATTTGCATCACATTTGCAACCATACCTGTAAAATGCATGAAGTAGAGTATACCCTCGCCACTCTCACAAATGACACATACTTAAGTTTGTCCGCAATGAGCTTTTCACAGTACTCGACAGATGAAAGTCTACTGACGTTCGATGCTAGATTTTAAAAGGTCCTCAAAGAATAGTACTGGTTCCGTTGCATGTTATCATTGTACAATTCGTTGATTTTATATTCTATTCGTTGAGGTTCCATACCTATTTCCTGTGCGACTCGTAATGTAATATTAACTTCTGGGTTGAGTAGGAGTTTTTTAAGAAGACTGAGAACTGGTTTGATTGTTCGTATTACTGTTTCTTCTATTGGATAAGTAAATACGTCCGGCAACCGTTGCATCAAGGAAAAGTTCTTGCAATGAACGGCCTGGCGCAAACACAGTTAACAGCATGTACTATTTTTCTAAGTTTGGTCTGAAATGTAAGAGTATCATAGGTGGCAAAATGATAATGATATGTATATGAAAATTTTTGTACTTAACCAAAGACACTAATATTTTGAGAGAAAATACCTCGCTCTTATTGTAAATCTTCTTAGGTTCTCTGTCTCTTTCAGTAAACTTTCACTCACTAAATTATGAAAAGACAACTTGGTCTACTAAAAAGGCAACCTCTTCCATTCAAATATTATAGCGAAAGGGAAAATTGTTAAATTATATTCAGAGTCTTGATTTTTCCTGTTAAATCATTTTATAATTTATCCTTATAAGATAACCATTCCAATACGCCTTGGATTTCTCTAAGGCCGTAACAATGAAAGAACCTTCTCATCGTTTATCCATCATTGCGTAATTAATCTCTTAATATTTTTTAACCTTACTTTGACTTTGCTTTAAGCTAGCTAAAATTTAAATCCTGAGATCGATATTTCTATATTTGCAGGAGAAAGAGCAGTTTGTGTTGGGGTTGGGAGTTATTTTGCTGTTGTGATTTCCTGAATTCTGTCATCTGAAAGACGAGTGAAGCAAAACGTATATTTTGTACCCCTGTGATGACCAAATCAAGTCGACTCAGTTTACGATTTTATAAGTTTCAAAGATATAAAACTGGAATTCATCATTCCCAGTTTCGTATTGCTCAGTTTTCAAAGTTTTGAGCTTAACAATATTTGCTCCAAGGAGACAGCGATAAGGTGTCGACTTTTACCAGTTCAATCCTTTCCAATTCGTCCGACTCGGGATACTAGTTCTGCATCTGCTAACTAATGAATAATTTGATAAATATTTCTACAAAAACCTTAACAGTCACGAAGATAACGTATGGCCAGAAAAATACAGGTAATCTTTTTGCAAATATTTTTACAATAATACAATATAATATAATATAATACATATTACAATAATATTTCGCATTCCTGCGGATTCGTTCATGTCAAAGCAAAGTAGGCCTGAATTTCCGAGCGTTATTCATACTTGACGATTCTTGTTAAAATACGGAAATATTAATATTTACTACGGTTTTTGTCTTAGGCTCAAGGAGCCTGACCTGAGAAGTTCCCTGATAGCCTCAACCGCTGCTGTGATTGCGAAAGTTCGACCAACAATCCACAGTACAAAGAATCAGTTGCTACAATAAATAAATACAATCATCCGAACAAGCTCAATAGTGGTCCTGGTTGTATTGGGATTCTAGCCAGTGTGCTATTCGTTTAGTGACACGCCATAACTGCGACAAATTGAATTCCAGAACTTCGCTTCAATGTCTTTCGACATAACAAATATGGAGAGCGGTATAGCAGAAGACCCCATTCATCTGCCAACAATATCACATTCACTCATCACCTTTACGATTCCTTCAATGTCTGCAAATAATTGGAAATCTCCAAATACATCCACATTTCATCATCCAGGGATGGACGGGCTATTCTCTGTGGCTAATCAGACATTGGATGCAATTTTCCCAAACTACAATCAGTACTTGGATTACGCAGAGCGTTATCACAGTTATTATGCTAACATCACGGACACGGATACATTGAAATATCTGGTTTGGAACAACAAGGGCCCTCTTGCATTTGTAATTAGTATGCTTTTATTTTGTATAATTTTGACTCTGTGTGGATTCGGATGGTGTTTTGCCAAATGTTGTTGCGGGGATAAGGGATGCTGTACCAGATCAAAAGACTCCGAAGTCGTTTTATCCAAGAAGCTTGTTCAGAAGAGAGACAAATGCAAGAGAACGTTTTACGGAATTGTGTTCGCGGGACTGGTTATTCTTTACATGTGAGTCATTACTAGCTATTCGAATTAAATAGAAGTAGAAATAATTTTCTTGCATCCTTTGACTAAAATTATACCATTTCTTGAATGTAATTACTGATAATCACAAAACTAAGCTTCGTCTTTGTAGGACCAGACAATAAAGTTATCTTATCTTACTACAAATTCGGCAATTGGAGCGACAACGGGAATCGAAATCTCAATAATGTATTTACTTTCCTTAGGTTTGGACTCGTGTGTTGTTTTGTGACGAACGAAAAATTGAAGTCCTCTGTTAAGCAGATGCCGTCAGATGTGGACAATGCTTTGACGGATACGGAGTTGTACTTGAATACTACAAAAAGCCAGATCACCTCGCTTTTTATCGGCAATTATGCTACACTTTCCATTGTACTAAATGACAATCTGGACCGCAGCGGAGAGATGATTAAAAATGGACTATCGGAACGCACCGGACTTGAAGCATTACGTAATTTGACTGATCTACTTGAAACGATAGAACGTGTTCGGACATCGTTACAAAGTGTCGAGACATCTTCAAGAAATTTGAAGTTACAAGCCAAACAATTGGAATTAGGTTTGACTGAAGCGAAAGAAAAACTCCTCGAACTTCTTCAACAGTGCAATTCAGCCAAGTGCGTGGAATTAAAAACTTCGCCTGAAATTCGAACCCTCCGTGTGGAAAATGACTTTAAAAATGTAAGCTCCAATTACTCTTTAATTTGCATTCCTTTCTATTATAATCGGGATCTTTTTATCGTATTCTTGCTCTCGCTTGGATATTAAGGCTCTCAGTTCGTATCTGCCGAAGGTAAGAATAGATTGACTAAAAATTTTAAACAAGGCCATATATCTAGAAGCTAATTTAAGGTGTTATAGTGTAATGTATCAGTTTCTCAACTTTTCCTACGTCACTTACTTGTGTTATTTAAGGGAGAGGATAATTCATTTTATTGATTACTAATTGTATGGTTTCCAATTTGCAGCTTCCAAATATGACTGAAATTCTCTTCGAACTTGGGATGTTGTTGGGTACTGATGTAAAGTATTCAATAGAGCGAGGTAAACAGTCGTTCGACGAATTGAGCTTTAGAATACAACATGAAGTGGAACCTATAATTCCGGAAATCCGTCATAAGATTAAAATCACCGGAGATGAATTAGTTAAAGTAGCGAATTCATTAACGTCTGGGCTTGACAAGGTCCCTGTATCCGACACGAAAAGAAAACTTTATGAGAAAGAGGAATTCATCAACGAGTATGAACCGCACAGGTGACCCACTCTTATTTATTTTGATTACGTTAGGATTAGGAACAACTATAATGAAAAATTTTGTTAGATTTTGAGATTTTGTACTATTTTTCTACTATGCAGATATTATGCCGTCCTGGGTGTATGTATTTTCCTAGCCTTCATATTTTCTTTACTGACGTTTGGAATCTTCATTGGCTTCTGTGGAAAACAGCCCGGATCTGCTTATTCCGATGAATGTTGCTCTCGAAAAACTGGTTCCGGATTTATTAACTGGTACGATAATTCATTTTAGTAACCTGAATCTAAATTTAAGAGCTACTTTCAAGTAAACGATTTAATTGCAGTGGGATATTTTTCATGTTCCTTACCGTCTCGATCCTTACGATCTCGTCTCTTGTTTTGTTCGTTGGGGCTGGTGCTTTAACCCAAGTGGCTTGTGATGCCATTGCAGCCATGGACAATCGTACGGAAAATATTCTCCAAATTCCAAGGATTAAAATTGAGAATCAACAAAACTACGTGGTTCCACCATATTCATCTATAATTGAGTAAGTTGGTTGATGAAATATTTTTTCTAAACATTATAAGATTTTTTAGTAAAGCCCTAAGAGTAAAGAATACAGTGTCATGTGTGGCAATTCATTACTCTGAGGTATAATTTCTTGATTTCTTCACGATATCTCCCAGCTTTCAAACAGTACCATTCTCCTAACAGGTCCTGTAAACGTGGTGAAAGTGCGTACGAGGCGTTTGGGCTGAAGAACATTTATGATATACAAAGTGTGAAGGATTTATCGGAGCGTTTCACTGAAGAAGTGAATAAATTGGCGGAGCAGGTACATCTTCCAGCGGGCTCTACTCGTGATATCACATTTCTGACTCCTGAGGCGAAGGAACAACTCGATCGCTTTGCCAATTCTAGAATTACAAGAATGAATTTCGAAAGTATCATCGATGAGGTAATTGAACACAAAAGTTGTATAATGACTGCTGAGCTACTTTGAAATGGACGTTTCTTTACTCTCTATTTACAGTTGACAGCAACCGTGATAACTTCAGTAGATCTCAACGATGTGATTAAAAGAATCAGCGATACCATTGATGACCCAAAGAATGGCTCTGTGGAGAACGATATTCAGCTTCGGTTAATGAATGAAGTAATGCACTTGGAAACCCTTAATAACAGAGTTCTCATTCCAATGCTACGAGATGTTAAACAATCTGCGGAGAACCTCAAATCTCTGGCAAAAGAACAAAAGGATTTGGCAGGAAGGATCCAGCATGTTGCAAATGCAGCACAAAAAGCTCAAGATAGTTTTCGAAGCACAGAGGCTGCTCGTCAGGTAAACCCTTCATATCCATCATAATCATATAGCAATTGTAATGTTATAAAAGCGTTTGCCTAATGTTAATGATTTTTTATGAAATCAGCTTGAAGATTTAGCAGTGCAATTCGCAGAAGAATTTGTAGACCATATAAACAACTATGCCAACTTCACTTTTGATCAAATTGATAAAGTTGTCGGAGAATGCTTGCCATTATTCGTCGCATACTCTGCAACTTTAAATGTTTTTTGTATTAATATTGGATACCCACTGGCCGGTTTCTGGTTCGCATTGACATGCATTTTACTTCTCTTCGTTCCTCTGATTATCGTCGGCTCAATCCTGGCTCGCTTGTATCGTAAATACAAGACAGGAGTTTACGAAACGTGAGTTATTTTGTCCATTCGTGAATGTAATCTTAAACAGATTTTTTTGAATTGTTGATTCAAATATTGCGGCAGCCTAATTCTACATTTCATTTCGAAAAAACTAACGACAAACCCTAGCAAAAATAAACCTTTCTTTCAAACATAAAATTGTTAAAGTCGTACGAGTACTAGCTAGTTATGTAAATGTGTTTTTGTCCTGGGGTTTAATAAAATTACTAACATCGTCGAGAGCGGAAGAATGTCAACTTAAAAAGAAATTGTGAAATTATAGCGAGACATACTACACGGCGGCCTACGGAGATGGTGACACCATTCCTCTGAGCCTTAGCGCTAAGTATGTGCTTTATTTTACTAACAATAATTAACCTTTTATGTGCTGAACATCATGTGCTTATCTTAACGATATTGAGAAAGTATGTGTGTTTCTAATTTTGCTTATTCTCCTTAAAGTCAAGGAAGACGACCCAAACGAGGTCGACAGACTCGACAGCCGGCTGCTCTGGAATCTCATCATCGAACTAGATTTGAAGACACGTCACATAAGTAAGTTACTACTTTCTTAGTTTGGTTACTAATTTAAATTTTAACTTAATATGATAATTTTTTTCAATCAAAATGTCATCTTAATTATGTCGAGTAGTGATTGTACGCTATTTTATTTTTTTTTTATTTTAACTTCGTTTTCAGTTGGTACCCATTAATTTGCACACCTGAGCACGAAAACGTGCTGAACCCTGAACAGTTGAGTAAATTCAATGATAACCAAAGCTACATTGCACTTTTGTTAATGTCAATTTATCAGAGTCGTATTGCTGCTGTTTTTATAATTTGCACGGCTTCATGTTCAGTCTTTCTATTTGTATTGCATTTTCATTGTTGTGTCCTGTTCAGAATTGCTAAAATGAGTGTTAAATTTTTTAGAGATGGATTAATACAAGTTGAATATTTTCAGGGCGTGGGGATCTCAAATGGCATTCAACAATCATCATACACCTCCTGCATCTGGAGAATATGAACGACCACCTCCATACTACTACCCAGGCCCTGCGCATTAATTTTAGTTAACTATTATTTATTCTAGTTTTAGAAACGTATATCTTGCGCTCAAAGGAGTTGTTGCTTATGGCTTGTCTAAGTTCAATCTGTAAGTTAAATCATTCCCAGTATGTGCCACTAGATTATTAGATACATGCCGACTTGTGAAATGATGCAAGTTCTAGAGTTACTCAAAACAAATCTGTAAATAATTTATCTCAAATGATTCGTGAATCGTGAGATGTGATTAATGTTAAAATTGGTTTGTGTGATTAGTTGCTGATGGGTGGGGTTAAATTGATTACTACCTAGTGAGTTTGGTGTGATATGCTGGTTTTCTTAGGCGATTAAGACGGGTTAGGTTGATTATCTACATTTTCTCTCAAAATGTTTGGGTCCAAATCCACATTCGAATGAACTTTACATTCAACGCTGATTTATTTATTTAACTGATTTAAGTTAAGTTAAGTTTGAGCTAATGACCATGCAAATACAAAAATTCCAATAGTTAATATCACAAAAACTAGACGCTTGACCCGACTGCACTAGAGTTCTCTTATTGCACTCGCTTTTACAAATCTCCGTATATTCCCAATGATTTTTTGTTACTTTTTTATGTGTCGTACGATAAATGTTTATTTGGTTTATTTTATGCTCAAATATGACTAAACTCTGTCATGTCCTCCATACGCGAATAAACTAGTACGCAAAATTTAATTTCTATGTATTTTAGCAGTTAATCATAGTTCAGGAATATTGGATAAAGCTACCACAGATATAGCAATACTGTCAACAATTACCAAAGTACGAATTCAAGCTGTATGTGTTGTGTATGTGTTCCCATGAATGGAGCATTTTTAGTAGATTGAAGAAACGTGGATAATAAATGAAAGTTTTGAAGAGACACAAAAATGAGTTGCATCTTTGATGAAAATTCATGAAATACTTGGGAGAACGAATCGTGTACTGTCCAAACTTTTCGTTATTTATTTTGAAATGAAAAATGATTTCTGCTATTTGACATAAGAACACCGAATGCTCCACCGATAAAACTATTTATTAGGCCAGGCCCATGTTCCGCATCAGACGTCTTCAGTTACTTCCGAGATTCGATATTCGAGGACTGGGTGAATCAAATATTCAAGTATTTTAATATCTGTTGATTAGCAGGTCCAGAGGCCAGGAGCCATTGATTGCATTTTAGTTGTCTTTAACTTGAGAAATGAGTTGGACTTATAAAAGTAGCAATACTTTGTACTATTAGTAATTACTATCGACGGAACCCTTCATTTTAATGCGTCCGAAGTATCGTCCCATAGACTTCAGTTTATATCCGCTCCTGTTTGACTGAATGAATTTTCCGAGCTAACTCTCATTATCTGACTAATCATCCAGAATTTCCCATTTAATAATTTAAATATTCAAATCCAATTTTTATATTATATGATTTGGTGTGGCCTGCAGAGCTGACCACGCAGAGACTAGATTAGACACGGATTATTAACACACAAGACACCTAGACTTTTACATTTTGTAGTTTTGCTCTGCTCTTTCTTAGCGCATCTCATCAATTTAATCCAATTATAGCCTGACTGTGTGGCCAAGAATAAATGGTTTACAAACCCACTACAAGTGTACTACTAGATCCACTTTGAAAGAAAAGACATTGATAGAGGAATTAAAATAATCTTGGTCTCACGCTGCCCTGATCATGGCCACATAGGATGCGTGCGACTGGTATGGGTTTGGCACGAAAAGTTGTTTATTTCCGAGTAGATACGATGGTCGGTTCGTCTGTAATAAACTCTCGTAGCTCAAAGGCTGGAAGGTGTGGGTCAACCTAGCCAAAGTCGAGTCTGGGTCTGGTAAAGGAAGCTCCCTCCTCTCTCTGTCAGTCAATAAATACGGGTTTTAAATCCTCAATTCTGCGTGCGATACTCGAAGGAAGCAAACACTGGAATTGAAAGTGACAGAATCGACTAGATACAGACATCTAAAGGCAGATTAGAACGTGTGTTGTGTTTATTTTCAAGCCAAGTAAAGTAAACATTACGTCAAACATTCCCTAATTGTTCCTTTCAATGTAAATTGTATTTTTTCTGGCACCAAGTAATACGACATTCCGGAAACATTTTGGTCTGCCTGTCTACTCCATCCGGTAGCAGGAACAGTTGTCTCAGCTGAAAAATCGTAATATTCGATTGAACGGAACGAACGGAGGAGTAGGATAAAATATAGTCAAATCTGCCTTGAATATTGTGTAAGTCAAATGACCAATTAAGCGGTGCTAAGATTAATATTACTGAGACTGGCTCATAACTATGCTATTAACTTCCTTCGTGACCCAATTATAGCCTCATGTTTCGCTCATGCCTCGCTTCATGTTAGTGAAGCACATGTCATCCTATTCAATTTATATTGCCTGTTCGAATTTTAATTCAGGTCTTAACGTAATTTGTCGGATGTGTTGTCTCAATTTAATTCAGAGCGACTGACTGGTAGCGAGCACCACGATACAGACTTCAACTGGAAGAATTGCCCCGCAAGACGACACATTCCGTTTCATTTGGTTTCATTGTGGATAGCCGTACCACAATGTTGGATACAGCGCGCTGGGATCCTGGTAATTAGTTTTGTGACATAATTTACATTGATTAACTAAAAATGATTTTAAATAAAATCCATTTTAAATTTTTAGTGCTGTCGAAATTGCTCGAAACTCTGGAGGAGTCTCGAGGGAACCTCCCGGCCCCTTGTGACGAAGAATTAGGATTTTTGAGTGATCTGCTGCAATCTCGAGAATTGCACGCTTTAGTAAAAGTTCATAACTCAATATCTGAAAAGGATGATCGCTTCATTCCAGCATTATCGAATGCTGTGGACGTTTTGGAAGACGTCCTTGATGTTATCGCACCTCAAGCGGGTGAAGAAAATCCAGAATGCCTTGATCTATTCGAGTTATTACAAAGACCCCATATTCAGGGTTTACTGTACTCGCATGATATTATAGCCCAAAAAGACTATCTTCCGAAGCTACCAGATCTTCAGCCTGACGAGATGCCGGATCCTAATGACCCCGAAGACACTATTAAAATTGTTCAACTAGTGAAGTCAAATGAACCTTTGGTAAGTTTTTCTAGAATACTTCGAAAAATCAGCACTCATTTCATAGTATTTGGCGATCGTAGGTCAATGTTAATCTGTAGGTTTACTGAATTCTCATTGCAAAGTACAGTATAATATCAAATTAAAATTGACACTCATAAAGCAACAAGGTTTCACGCACAGAGGTTTGGTTTGACTTAATCAATATATTAATTTGGTAAACATTTTACGATTTCATGACTATCAGGAAGGAGCACGGACCGCTGAACCAATTGTGGTAAGAACTATGAGTAATGCTATTTGTGTGCGTGGTTTTACGACTACCTCCAAGAACGTTCCCCTTGACTCCAAGAACTAATTTTTCTCCAGCTGGTGTGTGTGAATCACACTTGAATTATACATTCGTGATTGATTTTATGATTTTCAAATTAATTTGAGTTATCATCTCACTTATTGTGGATTTATATAATGGCATTTGAGTAGCTTAATTCCAATTTTGGTTTTTGTTTCCTGACAACTAATTTTACTAATAGAGCATTCCACTTTTGCTTTACTGATTCCAAAGATTTTTTACTACCTGATTTGGCATTGACATTATTAGTAATAAAATTGGAAATTAATTACAAAGAAATTTACTAATTAGAAAATTTCTTCAGGGTGCTACAATTAAAAAAGATGAAGAAACCGGAAAAATTACAATCGCCCGAGTGATGCATGGAGGTGCAGCCGACCGCTCGGGTCTTATTTGTGCTGGTAAGTAATAATTTGTACAAATAAGAATTTTTTGTACCATAACTCGATTTCCCAAAATGCTGAATCTGTAACGACATATCAATTAATTTGTAGGTGATGAAGTTATCGAAGTTAATGGATTGTCTGTCGAGGGAAAAACACCCGATGACGTGTTACAAATTTTGAAGAATTCTGAAGGAACAATAACGTTCAAACTGGTTCCTGCTGACTCCGGACGCTATAAGGTAAGGAGCTACTCAATTTAACTTAATTTAACTACTTAATTTGAGCTATTAAGCCTGTTGTAACATTTTAATATATTCTGTAGAGAGAAAGCAAAGTTCGTGTTCGCTGCCTTTTTGAGTTTGATTCTAAGGTAAGATATAGATTTTTGTCTGTCGAACATTTCAGAATGGTGTAGCCGGAGTAATATAAAACTTAAATAAGTAAATATTAATTAGGACGACCCTCACATTCCTTGCAAGGAGGCTGGTCTAAACTTTACAAAAGGCGATGTTTTGCACATTGTCTCTCAAGAGGATTTGTACTGGTAAGCGCCATTTCATACAGGATAAAGGATTAGCAAATCTATTGCTACTATAGCATGAAGTTACTTGATTTTTCTTCTACTTTGCAAATCAGGTGGCAAGCAAGACGAGAAGGAGACAGGTCGATGCGTGCTGGCCTTATTCCGAGCAAGGCTTTACAAGAAAGGAGAATTATCATGGCTCGGACAAAGGATGACGACTCAGAAGGTATGTTTCATGAATAAATCACTAATCTAGGTGTGAATAATTCGCTTAGTATATTTGCTGTTGTGTTATAAATTTATTTATTCTTTCATTGTGTTGTTTTGCTTGTAATTCGGTGTGTAGTTGATTGTTCGCCTTGTAAGCTTTCTGGTTCTGTTGCTGGGATGTCGATGACGACGAATCAGTGCTCAAAAAATTCTAAAAAGATCGCATATGATCTAACAGAGAACGAGGATTATGATCGAGAAGATATTCCAACCTATGAAGAAGTCGCAAAATTGTATCCTCGTCCTGGTGTTTTCAGACCTTTAATACTGATCGGACCACCTGGGGTAGGTCGAAATGAGCTGAAACGACGCCTCATCAGTGTGGATCCAAATAAGTACACTACAACAATTCCACGTAAGGTTTATGAATTAAACCAAACCACCAAACTTACTTATAGTCAATAATAACATTCCTTTAAATAATTGAAAAATTAACTGATCAGTTAATATCTTTTATTTATTCAATATTTTCAGAATTAACTGTTAGTTGCAGGTTCTGTATGATTAATTCCTTATTATCCTTGTTTTCTTCAGTTACGTCTCGTCAGCAGAGACCTGGCGAAGTGGATGGAAAAGAGTACCATTTCGTGGACAGACACAGAATGGAAGAGGATATTCAAACTAGTAAATTCATTGAGTTCGGAGAGTATAAAGGAAATTTATACGGGACGTCTTGTGACAGCGTTCGGGCTATTCTCAAGTCTGGCCATGTTGGCGTTCTAAATCCGCATTGCCAAGCCCTCAAAATGTTACGGACTGTTGAGTTCAAACCCTACATCGTTTACGTAAAACCACCGCCGTTCGAGGTACTCAAGCTCTCCCGGCATAAAGCATTTGCCAAGTCCACCTTTGACGAGAGCAACTCTCGAGCTTTCAACGTACGTTATTTAGTTATACCTATTTTTCCTTCCTTTCCACATCATTTATTATTTCCCAATTTGTCCGCTTGGCTGTTAAATACCTGGCTTTCCATGTCCCCAGATACAGTACGGAGCGCAATTTTCACCCGATTCACAAAAAATGCAGCTTGTCGTTGTTCGAAAGGCAGTTTGCACACTTAAATGTGATTTGTATTCCCAAAACTTGTCTTGTAATTGCTGTTCATTGTAACGCATTCCTTGAATCCTTGATTGAAGTTTTTCGTTTATAAACTTTAATCAATCTGAGGTGAGGTGTCTTGTTTACTTTTGAATATAACGGTTGTGGTCTATGCGAGTGTAAATATTTACGTAACTTTTGAAAACAATTCGGTATGTTTTTGCTTTGAGAAGTCCATTTTCTATTTTTTATCCGGTTGTGCCGAGACAAAATTCTCTTCTTCATAGGAATCAATCTGCAATTTTTTAGTGAAAGAACGCTGTAGGGGCTTTGTCACTCAAAATTTCCAATGCTGTGCTAATAATGATCTCTATGTTTGTTTTTAGGATGACGAATTTAATGAAATCCTCAGAAGTGCGGATCGAATTGAGTTCCTGTATGGTCATTGGTTTGATGAAGTCCTTGTTAACGATGATTTGAATAATGCATTCGAACGGCTTCTTAAAATTGCGAAGAAAGTTGAGACAGAACCTTTATGGGTTCCTGCTGGTTGGGTTCAATAGACATTGAACAGTTCAACTCAATTGAGGACATCATTCATCATCATCCGATTGATTCATCTTCAGTCTTCGTTATGTGAAACTGCCTGGTATTTCTAGTAATAAGTAAGTTCTAGTGACCTTTCTAATGGGGTAATTACTGTTAATACCAGTCGACTCCTTTCCTGTATTTAAGTTCATCAGCATATTCAATAATCGAGCTCTCTAATTTTTAAGGATTTAAATTACTTATTATCCTGTATATGGACACGGATATTTTGATTTGTTTTACGCTTTATTGTTTTGTTTTTACGAATTCATCAGCAGAAATTGTTAAGATTTCGTAAAATTGAATCTCCGCTCTAGTCTAATTACTTAAATACATCTTTTAATCATTCCTAAACGTATCCTATCATAAGTATGGGCAGCAATTGATAAAAATAAAAACTTGATCGATTGCTCGACCAGTTTTATTGCCTCAAAAAACTGTTTCTTTCATTTTAATTTATTGCTATAAATAATCTTTCAAAATCATCGTCCGTAGACGTTCGGGAATGTGTCAGTACAAAACCTTGAGCGTAGTATAAATCCCTGAGAGCCAACTGTAAATAAAGCATAATCTATAATTGAAAATGAATCTTTAAATGGATAAGGTAAATCGAAGAACGTTTCTTTCTATTATTAAGCCATAAAATCATTAGAGAATTGAAATCGCCAAGAACATATATGTTTTATTATTAAGTAACTGCGCAGCCTCATATATTTTAGAATAAAATATATCAGTTATAACTTTTCAAAAATTCTTTACATTTGGTACTAAATGGAGGTGTCTGCAGTTCCAGAGCAAGGTACATGTTGAGGAATTTTATAGGAAAGCACCAATGATGAAGCATTAGACGACATTCACGTCTAAATTGAGCTGTTTCAAAGTCTTCAAGGCTTTTGAGGTAGCTTGAATCGGGAGAGCTTCTAGTCTGGCTGGTCTTCTTAGTGAACTCATTTCTGGAGAGCTGTGGAAACCGTTCAGCGTTCCACTGGCTAATGAGTTTTACAAGGAATGAAAATAAGAATAATTTTAAAATATTTTAAATAAATGATTTACCCGAGGACCAACTGTTTTGAATTGGAGAAGGGCCCCAAGAGTGAGGCATCGTTGAATGATGATTTGGTTGAGTTTTCTGAACATTAAAGTGGTTATTCCAGTTTATGAGAGCATTTGAATTGTCGGTCTTGGGCTTTTGGGCGGCGTCTAAACGAAAATTATGTAATGAAAGTACAAGTCTTTGATGAGTGAAATTTTTACATAAGTTTTCAAATGTAAAAACGAGGATTACTTTTCATATGCTTCCACTTACTGATGACACGAGATGCGTCTTGTTGCGCCTTTATAATGAGTTCAGCTGCTCTTTTAGGCTTGAAGTAATTTTCAGTAAAGTCCTCTTGATGATTGGCCTCAAATTTCTGAAAGTATCAAGATATGTTAGTAGATTAGTGTCATTAATAATTAAGGGAATGCGTCCACTCACCTTGATTAGAATACTTTGACAGTTTTCGTCGTCATCTTCTTCCGCATCTGATCCTAGTCGAGCTGGCGCAGTACGGGATGGAACTCTATTATTATTTTTGGCATTTTTATGATTGCTCCCATTTGTTAATCCCACAACTATAACAAAAAAATTATTAATTTTGTCCTGAACATTCAATACGTCCGTAAAATTCACCTGCTGGAGGTAATTTGGTTTTGCACATTGTAACTTCGGGCAATTTCCATCTTTGCGTTTCATCACTCCAAGTGGCCTCTGATTTTATTAGGTCGACATTGCTAAATGAGAATTTGGTCAGTTAGGATAGGAACTAATTAACACGTAGCGAGTTATAAATGGAGCTTAACCTATAATTGCAGTCTCGTCGTATGGTTGGTTGAATCTTATCGATAACGGCTTGTAATAACTTAAGTTGTTGGTCTTGCCTTCTTATCGTCTCCAAATAATCTGTTCGATCATTTTGAAATTCGCTATACAAATCTGACACTTCTCGATCAAGAGCACGAATCTAAAATGCATAAAAGTAAAAAATTAAATAAAATGAGATTTTGTATGCCAAGTGCCCTCCTTACTTTCTGTTTAGATTTTTTGAGTGCATCCGTTTTTGCTCGAAGTTCTTCTTGAATGTTGTCATAAGCCTTAAGAAAACTATCATCATCTTCATTTCTACTTTTAGCTATCACTTCGGACCTTCTCTCCGCAGCTTTCTTTTTCTTCTGTCGTTTCTCTTTCAACTCTTTATCGTGAGCTCGTTCTCCTCCAACCATGTTTTCTTCAATTTCTTGCAGCCTGTATAAATTAACAGCCATTATTTTGGCATGTTTCGATTTTTATTATGCCTAACCAACCTTGCAAGAGCTTCCTGCTGTTGCGGACTCATTCCAGGGGTTAATGATGGACCTCTAGATCTGACTTTACCATGAGCAGCATCAGTTTGCTCTTTATCCTTTTGTACTCTTTCAAGTTCTCCCTGATATTGAACACGGAGTTTTTCAATATCAGCCTGGAGAAGAGCGTAACTCTGTTGTTCAGCTTCATAGTTTTGCCGCAACGTCTTGAGTTGATGTTCATACTCTTGTCGGAGTTTCTCTTTTTCCTGTTCACCATCCCATTGATTATTGCTCGAGAAATTTTCGTTTGGGTTTGGACTGGCTCCTTCCTTTTGTTGTTTCTCCAGAAGTTCTTTCAGAAGACGGATTTCTTCTTGAAATTCCTTCAGAAGTGCTTCTTTTGGATCCTGATTGATTCTTGGCTTATTTTTTATATTCTTTGCTCGATTAGCATATCGTAACGTGCTCAAAGTTTCATCGTAATTGTTGTCAGCAGGGCTCACGCAGGCACACATTAGAGTCTTGATAATAAGATAATTTTATTTTTATGAGTACCCCAATTCATCTAATAGAACTCTTAATATTTAATTTCATTCAACTTTACTTACTTTTGTATTTCCGCCCAGGGAATCCTGTTAGAATTTGGAAACATGAAATATAATCATAAAGGTTTAAAAATGAACACGGTTTGTTCTGATTAAACTTACCTGCAGTAAACGTGTGAGTTTTGAATCACGGTATGGAATATGTTTAGACTTTCCGTCTACTAGAGCAGATATCACATTTCCCAAGGCTGACAAAGACAAGTTGATTTTGGTTGCTTCTTTCAATCTCTCCCCGGTTGACCCTGTGGAGTTTGGGTTAGTCACATCAAATTTATTGGAAGTGAAATTTCATTTGGCACAATAAATTACGGGTTTTATTTTTGGTTCTACATTTTTGTACTCACCAGTCTTAGCTTGTCGCTCACTTCCGGCCAGGTCTACTAAATTCAATTTCCCTTGCCTAATGTGTTCATCACCGTCCATCATTTCTATATTTATAGTGAACATCGAATGTGACCTAGAGCTATCAGCATTCATGAGAGTAGCCCCAACTGCTCTATTTCTCCAGCCTTTCTCCATTAGTTCTTCACATTCTTCGACATTATGAACTGGATGCTGAGAAAGCTCTAGAATATATTTCAATCTACTTAGTGAAAATTGTTATCTTGCGCTAAGTTCAGATATGGACAAATTTACGCTATCTCTAAATTTAAAATCTCGCAATATGCATTAAACATGAATTTCATTAAAGCCTCTTCGATTTCGACATGAGATTTTCATATTTAGTCAGATCCAAGCCTAGAGCAATTAGGAATCGGCTATTACTTTCAAGAACGGTGACGTGGCAGCCTCGTGAGCTGAGCGTATGGCATTTTGAGGTAGTTAAGTCAGCCACAAGTAAACTGCGGACTTATGACCGTTATTGACGTATTTGGCGAAGTGATGAGTAATAACTAAAATATGAATGAGCGAAAAGTTCCCAGAACCCGAGGTTTCCAATGGAAGAAATAACCGAAGGCATGCAATACAATAAAAACCCCATGGACAGACAGTTCATATTTCGTAGTTGTTAGATTGAACTTGAGAATAAATTGAGAAATCGATCGCCATTCGCCAAGCAAAAACATTCCATCCTTTCTTTCATTTGGTTCGAAGGAACCGGACGAAAACTTATTGAAATATTGAATACATCATGTCCTGGCTTTCCATCAAATCGCCACACGTCTAGTCTTTTCGAAGGTTGAAGGTTCTTCACTCATGCATGTGTGCCTTACTGGTAATCCATTTAAAATCGCTTAAGTGTTTGCTAAGACCATCGTAGTCTACTGTACTGGAATTGTGTAGCAAGGAATATCACTGCTTTTCGCCAAATACTATATTGGGGCGCTGCGCGATGAATTGATAAATAATGTGCTCCATAGAAAATTGCATTAGAGATTTATAAACTGTCTTTGTAGTTGTTCTTGACATTGGCTTTCATCGATACATCACTTTAGTATTTGGCAAATGAATCGCACTCACCGGAATTTAATATCGTAGATATATACTATATATATACTGATAAAATCCTTACCGTTGACATACACACCTCTCTCCGGATGTTCCTTTAGCTCCAACCTTTTTTTGGCATCCTTTCCTAGTAGGTCTCGAATTTCCTCATTGTATATCTCAAGGTAAGACGCATGCACCAAGTATTTGACATTGTCTGAGGTTTCAATAGCTTCAAAAATATGTTCAAAAGCTCTTGGAATAATCCCTTTGTATACTCCAGAGGCAGGAACTCCTTGCATTGTAAAAGATTTCCCGCATCCTGGATTGTAAAAACGAAAAATCAGAAATTGTTGTTGAATAAATGTTTAAGTTGAATCATAATAAAGTGAATTGACTAACCGGTTTGCCCATAAGCAAACACTGTGGCATTGTACCCTTCGAGAACCCCCTGCAATAGACATTCAGAATTTGCCAAATGATATCCAGTTCTGCATTCAAAGTCTCATTCATACCACCAAAATAAAAGAGTATTTGTATCTATTTTGCATGCATAAGAATAACACTGGAAGGCAATTTAAAATAATTTAGTAATGTTACATCACTACTGATGAGTTTTGTTTCCAGTACTCTAAAATATACAGCTTGGATCAATGAATGCATCAGTATATGAAATAATGGAAGTTTTTATCTCCTAATATTATTTATATTTACTGAAATTAAGCAACCTTGTCTCAATTGCGTGCTAATAATTCTTCCTGGTCCGCGCGCATAAAATCGAGCCTCGGAAAATATATTAGTATTTTCCAGCTATATCTACTCCCGAGTCGGCAATCAATACAATTAAGCTAACAGCGACGTAATTGTTGCGTGAAATTTCTATTCCATGTCAATTTGTAGACCGCTCGTTGCAAATTATTCATGAGTTGAGAGTGGCCAACCTTGAATCGTCCTTCCTTTCCATTCGAGTTCCTCAGCCTTTATAAAATTTTGCCTGCACAAACTAATATTCGTGGCTTTCACCTGAACAAACTTTTGTATAGGAGTCGAAGGCTATCGGAACAAATTTTCATAGCACTTTCTCCAACAATAATTGTTAGAGTCAATCATTTCGATATCCAATTATCATAACCAGACTTACTTCGACGAGTGGGTAAGTGATTTCATTGTAAATGGATTCAGTCGTTGAATCAATGTAGTAGACTCCGTCGAAATTGAACGTTTTTGGCGGAGCTGAAGCATCATTTGGATTAACAATGCTGCAACTACAATGGCTTGAATCCATAAATAGAATGCACTGCAATACAAAAAGTATAAAATTAAAAGTAATATTTCATATTGTAAAATATTTTCAAACGGGAATGTTTTGAGTACATTTTAATTTTGATTCGCGGTGCACAATTTGATATTTTTTATAAATTATACTCAAGATCCATAGGGTGGTATTCGTCCATGAGACAAAATTATGATACGGATAGTAAGTAGCTTTAGTCTTTTAGGTGGAGGCATGATGCTCTTCTTGAGACTTATTGCAAAAGCAAGTAACATTAAATAGTATGCAATCAGGAATCGATGAAACATTTAAATCAGCTAGATAATATAGTACATTCATTTGTTTTCACAAGGAAAAGGCTCAAAAACATTCAAAATTAAAGGTTTCACATAGGTGACAATTTTCTGTAAATTGAAAGGATGAGTCTAATTCTCTACTCGTGTTTGGCCATTGTCTCCAAGGTGGTGTCATCGATTTCTGACCACAACATTTAACAAGCTGATACAACCAACGACCTTGTATGGAGCTTTGCATTCAACTATTCGAGTGATTGCGTTGATTCACGCAAAACGTTATAAAGCACTAGGTTACTTTTCAGCTGTGTTCAGTATCTATTCAAACTAATGGGTGTTTGCGAATTTTTTGAAAAGTTTGAATCATTGAATGTTGCCAATATATGTTTATAAACCTTTGAATACGCAAAGATCAATATGAGATAATTGATTACCATTAATATTTTGCGGCAAACAAGACAGTTCAATGAAAAGCTGCTACTCGTGTGTAATAAGAGTAAGAAAATTAAAATATAATATTTTCTCGTGTATTCAGATCTTAACATGAATTTAATGCAATGATCTTCAATTGCATTGATTAAAATTGATCATATAAAACTGTGTTGATTTGAAAGGTTGACTATAAGCCGAATGTGTTCAAATTGATGATTCTAGAATGAATGAATTAAAATTCTTGATGTTACGAAGTTACGATACATGTACATTCGAATTGGCTACGATATTTTTAAAGCTATATACGATATACAGAGTAAAAATTATCTGCATTATAGTATTTGGTTTTTATAAATTGGCCCTAAGCCAGGACTGCGATTTTAATTCAGTAAGTTCAGATTGCTACTATTTGATTAATGAACTTTTATTTGAATATATTATATTATACTCCTTAGTTCATTTTGAAACGATGAACTATTAAGAAAAACTATTAGCTAACTATATTTTGCGAGCTAATGCAAAAATTATGGAGAAAGTATAACTTTATAAGTTCAAAAGTTTTGTCATTGTCAACCCAAAAACCATGTCATGTGTATAACACAGACTAAAAGCAAATTGTCAAAGTTTAATCTCTAATAATACCCAAGGAGTCGGAAACTACGTGCAGCATTAATAATTCCTCACCTCGAGCAAATACTTTCTCTTAACTCTTAACCCATGAGACTTGGGTTTCGCTACCGTCGAGCCAACTTTAGTTTGACTACCTGTCGTCTTTATAACCCGATAAGCGAACGTCGGAAGTGAAAGGAAAGGAGAAGCACTTATTTCCCATATTTTTAGTGTGAATATAACTTCCTGGTTCGCCGATCTACCGAAGAAAGACAATGACTTATCCTGACTTACCGCACTATTCGCTTTGTGGAAAACGAAACCAAGTTTCGGTCATTGTCATTTATTGACTCGAGTATTTTAGTATTTCATTTTATGCTTAAAGCCGACTGTCCATCTGGACTATCAAAGGACCGAAAATTACCTTAAAAAGTGTCATCAGAGAAAAGTACATTTTCTTTAACATAACTTACAAAAATATAAAATTATTAGTCTTAATATAAAATCTTAGTAAAATATTCAATCAATTCATTTTTTCCTATTGCTGAAAGCTATAAATGCATTTTGTATTTGTATTGTATATGAACGTGAAAGAAAAAAACAGTGAGATAAAAATTCCTTGCGTTTCAACATTCTGCAGGTTTCATTTGCTTGAACAGTCCGAAGTCTTCATATAAGGCTAAGGCAGTGATACAAATGCTTACCTTTGACTTAAGTGCTTTTTCCCGATCGTTCATTGGGCGACAGCGTATCACAACCTTCACGGACTCACTGGACATTTTATTAGTTTTCACTTCACTTGCTCACACATTGACAAACATAGTTTCAGAAGAATTTGATTTGCAGAAAAGATCAAACGTGTCGGCACATTTTTATTTAAGCACCCTTGAGAGTTCCACATTCGTCTTTGTAGAATTCCCTGTTCAATCATATAAATTCATGGTTAGAATAAATTGTATTTTGACAATGATAAACCAGAAGCTCTATCCGTTCGGCTTTAATAAAGTGAAGAAAGTGGAGAAAGTGTGCCATGCTCGCTGTGGGGCTCTTTCGAGTAGCTTCCACGCACATGCACATTTTAATCATATCATGGTGAGAAAGTCGGCGTTTTTATGATTGAAAATAAGATGTAAAATATGGAAAGCCCAATAGAAACACAACATGCTGTCGACATTGGTGTGATAATGAAGCCAAAACAGGCCAATGCTAAATCGATAGATGTCCCAAGCATGATTTACTTGTACTCATTTGTCCAGCACTTTTATTCAGGCCGAGTTATTTCACTCCAATTCCTCTTTTGTGGTTGTGCGTGTCACGTACTACAAATTGTTATGGACTTTTTTCCCTTTCTATGTAGACTAGCTATAGAGAATATCCCCATCAGGACATGAGACAGGTGAATGTTATGAATGTCATACAGGTGTGGAGAAGAGCACTTAGCCGACAGTCAGTCAACATGTCCTAATAATCAGATATGTTTAGCAATCTTCGGCGAATTTTTTCAACAGGAGTTTTCAATTATTTCAGCAATAAATATGAAATCGGGACCGTGATACAGGGTTAACCCGATTTGACCAAATAAGTGTTTTCACGCTCATACCAGGTAAAACATAATTCTCAAAAATTAGGCCTTGTTTTAAGTTTCCCTGCTAGAGTTAAACGCATGGAATTTTGTTGGCCAAGTCTGACCATGTCGAAAGAATACAAAGAGCAGCTATAAAAAATCTCTAAAATCTAAACTCTAATGCTAATCTCAAAAACAATAAATTGCCCTGATTCATCCCATGTTCTCGCCTTAAAATATTAATTTAATAATAACTAAAAACAAAGCTGGCTTCTTTTGTAGTCTTGATTTAATTTATTATTTATATCTCTAATTATAATTACCGTATAAACTCGTTTCTGAAAAGATCTTTGAGGTACTTTGATATCACACACATTTCAGAGCAGTTATCTCAAA
>WJEZ01000106.1:0-46903 GCA_009869925.1 Thalassaphorura encarpata
ATCACACAAAATGAAATTCACAAAATTCGTTTTGACATGGTCCTTATTATGATGTGAAGGAATATTTTTTATCGATTTCTAAGATAGGAGAAAATTGGAGCAAGTGATTATTTCGTACTGAGGTTTTGAAAAGTTGATACTAAATGCAAATGCATAGTAGTATTTGACCTTTAACCTTACTAGCTGAGAAAGAAGAACTAGAAAGCTGTCCTCGTTTGTCAAACTCACGGCATTCGTTTCCTCGAAACATGAAACCTTTTCTGATTTTCGTGAGGTTCTAACCCCAATAAAGTAGCTAATTAATCGTGTAACAATTTCTCTCGGACTTTTCTCCTCATTTCATACAATGTTAAGAAACATAAGAAAAAGCACTGAAATTTTCGATGAAAGAAGCCCTCCCATATAAGACTTGACTCAACACTAGCTTCTCATTCTGTAAAATCCTGAGTTTTTCATTTTAATTAAAGAGAGATGAAAAATCTCACCTTTGGCAGTAGTAGGAGGAGGAGCAGCCGGGACTAATAGGAAGAAAGGCATGAAGAGAATTACGAGGAAATCAACGAGTCTCATCATTCTTCACCTCTTCTTCTCCTTCCGCTCTTTTCAAGAAAGCCAAAAAACTGGAACAGTATAAAGATTCACGTCCAAGTGGTTCCTTGCTTTGGAATCTTTGGAAACTTGGAAGGAAGGCAAGAGTCCGTGGACTATGGAATCAAAATTCTTCCCCAAAGCGATCTCAACTTTTCCCAGGAGTTATCTGGAGAACTTCCTTTACTCTGGAATCCAGATGTTTTCTCTCCACAGCACAGCGCTTGGCTTGAACTATCCAGGCAATGGCTCAGAATCGGATTCCTTTGTACACACACAAAACCAGGATCGGGAAACTACTAACCAGGTTTATTTTTTATTAGAGTTCAGAGTTTAGCTACCTACCCTAGTTTTTGTTTGTGATATATAACTTTATTTTCAACGTATTTCTTTCACTTTCTTCATGATATGCGAGTTTTTTTTTGCTCGTTCTACTTCCTTGGTTTCAATATCTTTTCACTGAGGAAGAGTTTTATTTTACAAGAAGCAAGTGCAATGCATTGGAAGGATATGATGATATCATGTATTTCACATTTATTTTTTAAGTTTGTCCACAAAGGTCTCTGTTTCTGAATTTTATTTCAATGTATTTTTTTTCTTTTGTCCTTGGGTTTCACTCAGCTGGAATCTTTGGGTCGAAGAACTTCTCATACGAAGGGTTAATGCAGAATTTTTTAGAAAAACAATGGCAATCTGAATTTGACATTCATTTAATTTTGAGTCCAAACTCCAATCAGACTTCAAATATTTCTTGGCTCTCTAGAATCTAGGTTGACAGGGACAAGGGTATCACGTGATTTGAAATATTTGCAAAGAGTTTGAAAGAATTCGACGAGTTGAACACGAAAAATTATCTTGGCTTTCGTTCGTTCAAGATTTACGGGTAAAAGTTTTTGAGGGAAATTGAAAGAGAAACTCTTGAGAGATCCGTTCCAACCGGGACAGTATTTACCGGTTCCTAAGAGCACAATGGGAATGGGCCAATATCAATAATGTCTTTTATCGGTGGTATGGCAAGAAGGGCTGAAGTGTGGAGGCAAGGCAATATGTTCTGTTCACACTTATTTTTTACTTGACTGTTCTAGAAATTCTCTCCCGTCACAGTCACAGTCATTCCAAGTCATAATCGTAAATTCAACTGTTCCTTCAAATTTCATCCTCCACCTGCATTTCTTCTATTTATGACATCCACACGGACTTGTGCCACTACATCTTCATCTTGACATTTGGACATGGATGAGCTACTCTGAAAGAAACTTCACAAACTTTCACTTTTGTCTTTTGCTCGGCTGCGGTTCCCAGAGATCGTTTTGTTCAGTTATTCATCTCCCCAAAGAAACATGCCAGCTAAGTTGTTATGTTGTGAGCAATATCAGTTTTCTCTTCTGAAGTATGACGGGGAGTTTGTCCCAGTTCACCGACTCAGGCTCAAGTTACTACCAAACACTCACTCACAACAACAACACATACCACCACACGACTCGTTCAATTTGAAAATTGTTCTGCTGTCAAAAGTCATTCAACTTAACAGGAGGGGTGGGAGTTGTCCTTATCACTGCCATCGTATTTCATAGGTCTTCCGAACTGTCTGATTAGGTTTCGACCGACTCAAATGAACCTAATTTCCAGGTTTCTGAAAGCAAAAACAAAAGACCAAAATTATTACCACATCATTACGACTTTTCTCTCTCAACGATCATCGTTCTTTTGTTTAGCACATAACCAGAAGCTACTACGCTCGTTTATAATTTCACATACTACAGATTCTAGCCTAGCTCTAGCAGTGCCGTACAAGATGATGAGCCAAAAATGTGTAATCTTAACTTTCTTCCTAACATTTTTGATGATCCCACACACCAACCATCCGTCGTAGTTTTATCTCCATCGAACACATGTCAGTAACCTTAACCATTTCTTAGAATTACCTCTCCCCACCCTTCTGCCTCAGCCTGTGTTTTGTTTTCCATTGATCTGAGTAAGAGCAAAGGGAAAAGAAAAGAAAGCCTAAAGGGATCCCGATCCATGTGCCATTACATAAAACGGGATTGGCCTTCCTTTGCCTTAGCTAAGAATACCGTATATTGATTCCCTCTTCGTATTTTTTTCTGTTCGTCTTTTATGTCACAAGACGAATTATTAATCTAACCTTAAAGGTTAAAGGAAGCAGCAAACGTTGTTCTTTCCCTATCCATCCATCCATTTACCTTGGCGAATCTCTATTGAACCCTTTCCTCTGATATTTGTCCTTTGATTCTGTTGCTTATAATAAAATATACGGAGCTGCTTCTGCTGCTTGCTTCTGGGCTCCGGTTCTTGCAATGCTTCTGCTCCTAGCGACGACAGAGGAGATTTTATTAGATCGACCTATCTGTCTTCAATGTGAAGGACTGACTACTTATGCAACCTCACGTACGACACGACGGAGATAAACGACGAGCTCAAGCTTAGCTTAGCTTTTTTCGGTTAACCCTTTGTTGAAACTAAACAAAGGCAGGCATTGCAAGCAACATTCAATAAACACAAACGAGTTGAATGCTTTGCTTTTGCATCTGAACGAGGAAAAATCAAAGGCATGAGGTATGAGAGATTTTATTAGGTAAATAACTTTAATTTGTCGGTGGGATATTAAAGGCGTTGGGGTAATTTCAACCTCGGCATGCCGCCAGCCGTCCAGTGGTCGAAATCTCCGATTTTATTGCCACTCCTAAAGATTTTTCCTGCCTTGGTTCTTCGGCTGTTCTTTTATTTCCCATGTATGGGGCACCACATGTTGACGAATTTCATGGTTGTTTTACTTTTATTACAACACTCTATCCATCTCATCTCTCTGTCTGTGTGTGCCCCTTGCCTTAGAATTTGACTTGGACCTAGTCTTCCCAATAGGGAGTATAGTATGGGTTGCATGAGTCATCAAAAGTCATAAGAGAGAAAGCACTCAGACTTTCTCCAATTTCGATCATCAACTCTTTCCACTAACCGAACATTCATTTCTTCACTGAAGGCAGGGTTCATGTGTTAGCGCCAATTCATCGTCATTTAATATAAACTTTGATCCCGTTTCCCAGCAAGCACTGATAGATCAGTCCAATTTCCAGGTTTAGACTGGAACAGATTATGTTTGTGTTCAGTGACTCTATTTGTTCAAGAAGCACAGAGCTAGAATACTCCGACTGGCGTGTCCTAGATTTTTTTACAGCCAATAAACTGTAAAACCAAAGATGGTTGTTAATGCTAATGCAATGTACGTATGTGTACGTATTTGTCCATTTTCAAATTCCTTGGCGAGTTTTACCCCAAATCAATAAAATCCTAGAACACGCTGTGCATGGTGCGTGTGAGGGTGAATCGAGATTCCATAGACAAGGTTAAGTATTCTATTCTTGCATACGATCCGAGTTCGCGAAGCAAGAGTCTCGTTTTAATGTTTTCCTGAATCGACAAATGTGTGTTTCACCTTTTATGTCTCCCTGTATCCCAGATCTTGCAGGAGGAAGGAAGTACTCCTATAAACCATTTTATAATTTCAACCCCAAAGTCAATCCCATGCATCTCCTCTGTATGTTGTGTTTTTAGGATCAATTAAATGAAACGACTACTTCAGCAACTCGCTTTGACTTTGGTTGAAAGTGTAAAGGATTTGATGTCATTTTATTTAGATTAGTCAACGGAGCAAGAATACTGCTCACTATTTCTATTGCTATTGCGTTCTCCAGGATTTGAATGGACCATTTCTACATAAAGGTTAATATTGAGGTTGGCAGTCGTAAAAGTCAAGGGGTACTTGGACGAGACAAATATTATGAGCCAACATAAAATTTATGTGGGATCGGAACAAAGTACTTTGACAGCATATCTTGAAAATGCATGTAGAAAAGCCGTTCATATTTTGCAAAATATCACCACACACTTGTTTCTGTCTTTGTAATTTTGAGTTATGAAAGTTGTGAAATATTTGTGGATGGAATTCAACTTGAGAATGGGAATTTGAAACGACATGGTTCGATTTTACCATGAATTAAATCGGGAGCCTACAAAAAGGAATTCTTCTGGATTTTTACCCAAAGAACTTTACAGGCTTCCGGTTTCCTCCTACGTCCCTTTAATCTTGAGATTAAAAGTATTTTTAATCGTGGATAAAAGTTTTTATCAACCTGAGGGCATTTGATTCCTCCTTACCTTCCGGCTGAAGCAATTGGATAAGAAGTCCCGGAAAAGAAACAAGTCATAGCTTTTTTATGCAGTGAACCCATATAATATGCATTACACGCACCCATGCAAAAGAAACAATCGTTAGCTGCTAAAAACTTTTCCAATTTGCAGTAAAACTTCCCAATGGGTTTCTTTTGAAGTTATTTGCTATTTGCTTCCTCCTTACTCTCGTTACTATTTGTTAACTATTGCTTAGGGGTAAAACCAAAAGGACGCCCACAGTCGTCGTCGGCCTAAAATGAGGAAAGGCTTCTATTTACTCTATTTTTAAAGAACTTTTCTTTCCTCAAATTAAGTAGGGCTTATTTGATTGCATTGAGTGAATTAAATCCTCAAGCCCTTAGCTTAGCTCAGGTAAAACCATTCAAATCACCCTGATGTGAAAAAGACGGATCGCGTAACAATGTGCATTACGTTAGGCGCACTTGATCCGGTCCTTAGAACGGATCTGTTTTCCTCTCATGTAGATTCTGATCTGAGCCCGAAGGTAGACACGCGGACTTTTGATACCCGATTCTTCCTTGAGGAGACACTCTTCGTAATTAATTAAGCTAATGGGTCGACTTTGAAATTTAGGATAAGATCAATTTTCGCCGGAGGTAACTTATCCGGGTATATAAAACAAATAAAAGTGATGTCAGCCAGCCAGACAGGCCCTTAAAACTTATGCGTTGAAGCGTTGAGTTTGCACAAGGAGCATAGCATTTTTCATTTGAGAATTTGAACCAGACACAAACGTGACCCTGGAGTCCTCGGTCTAATATTACCTTGTCCGCACGTACCCCTTTACAGCGTTTCAATTGAGAGTGCCTAGAGTCAGTTTTGAAGGTAATCCACCCATTTCTATTCAGAGACACATTTTTTATGGGAAAGTGTATTTGTACACCTCAGCTCACCTACGTACGTAATGTCACGTCACGTCTTACAGATGTTATCCCCCAACTCTTTAGTCCTCCTTCTAAGTAAATGTTCCCAAGTAAGTAAGAGTAAAATCCTTATATATTTTACAGTGGAGCAATGGGAATGGCTTTCACTTTTCTAGGCAACACAGAATACTGTACGTACTACCTCGTGTTTCTCCAACCGGAAAAAATGATGAGGAGGGAAGGTAACACGTGCAATGTGTCAGATCTCCTCACCCAACGCAACGCTTGGCTGGAAAACACATGGAGTTTACGGTGCTTTCCCTTCATTTTTGATCTCTGTTCTGCTTGGTTGAATGATTTTCAAAAAAAGTCTTACTTAGGTTGTAGAACGACAAGAACAGAACAGAACACAGCACAGCTGCAAAACACTGAGTGCGTGCGTGGGAGCTAATTAATGCGACACTACGCTACGGTTCTGTTCCTCAACCCTGTGCAAAACTAAAGCTATTTTAGCAAGCAAACTTTCTCCAAAGTAGCGAATAAGCTCATTATTCATACAAAACGTCCAAGCCCATGTTGTGAATCCAGACGAAGGACGATGGGATGGGTGGAAAACTTTTTGCTAAATGAGTCCATTATTATCTAACTTGTAAAGTTTGGGAATTGAATGGGACAATTTTTTGCAACTGCTTATGATCATGTTGCGTCTGCTGTGGCTCCTGTTGTTCCCATTATGTGTTAGGAGCTGCGGTCAATTAATATCATCTTGCTATGCTGAGGTCTAGAGTCTTCCGTACATGCTGCAAGCACGCACATCCGACACTCGTGTCCTCAAAAATATTTTTATCCTGAGCCATAAGGTAAGGCCGGATGAGAACAAAATGAACACAGGAGTTTGCCCTGGTTTCAAGTGATTTATTTGATTTTGCAAGTTTGTGGCACAATGGGTTGGCTCAGTTGATATATTATAGGATGAAAATTTAATGTGACTTCATTCAGACTAAACTCAAGTCTATCGTACGCTACGCACTATTCAACTTTCATAATAAACCCAAACTGTGATATCATATTCATTTTCAATTTACTACTAAATTCTGAGGTGAAATTGACATTGGGCACCCTATAGTTGACCATGCTGAATATTAAACACGGAATACTAAATTGTGGGTCCCTTCACCTTTCACAGGTCGATCGTCATTGTCGCTCTAATGGTCTGGTTGGCTGTTTAATGTACCTTTAGTGTTTCACAGGTATGTGAACATTTGAATCTCGTAACCCATATTTAAAATCCACGCTTTTGTATGAAATGGTAGATACACAAAAGCTTATGAGATGCTAAAAGAACGGAGAACCTAAATATTTAATAAACACGGATGCGTGAGCGTGAATGGAGCTAGCGACCTTTTCTAAATAAAACAATATTATGCTAGGAATGCTTTATGGGATTTTGGCTACAGTAAGTACACTAGGTGAAAGTGAAACTATGGTGGGGACGTTCCAAACGGTTCGGGTCAAACGTATTTTCTAAGCTGTTTCTTGGATCGGAAGCTTTGGAATTTTTTGATCCAAAACGATCATCGTTGAATAATACTTTGAGAAAACCAATTAATTAAAAAAATTCACAACTGCTCTCTCCGCAGATTCTAAGGAGAAACTAAATTTATTCGCTTGAATTTCACTGTTAAAATATAGCTAAAAATATATTCACGGTTCTTAGAGCGAAAGCTGAATGTCAAATAAATATGATTGATTGATTGATTGATATATTCACGGTTCAAGTTATAGAATCTGGTCAAAACAACATTGCTATTATTTAGCTATTGTGCAAGCAAAGCAAACTCAGTCCCGAGCCACTGTGAAGTCTTAACATTCTCAGTGCCCGTGCCCATATCTCGTTTGCCTTTCTCCATGTGCGAAAAGTGGAATTCAAGGAGGTCGTTCTAGCAGTGTGAGCATATTCGTGAGAGATCCCGGGGAAAGGAGATCTAGTGTTCTATACGTGTGTGTGCAAAGTGTAGTAGCAGTAGTAGTGGCCATGGCAGAGATGATAAAGGATAATAGCCTCAAGTCAAAGATGATGCTAAATAATTCAGATGGTCTGAAACAACTCCATGGGAACTGTGACCACTCGCTGTGCCCGCAGACTGAGAAATGAGAAACTCACTACACATTAAACATAATATTGCAAAAGCGATAGTGAAAGGTAGCTGGATGATAGCAAACACGGTCCCTGTTTCTCTCAGTAGAACAAAAATACAAATATTACGTAGAACATTATTCTGCTTAGCTGACGCACACAAACAAAAACCTCTTTGTTTTCCCATATTTGCACTACTCATATATTTCAATTACATTAATGCATGGCTCTGTTGTACGAGTAACGATGGTGAACCTAATATGCCTGGTCTGACATATTGCAAAATTTTCCAGGTTATTATTATCAGACTGACAAAAGGCAGACGCTATTGTTCTAAAATATTGCAAAAGCGAAAATTAGCATATTTTAGATACATGCTAACAATTCTAGCAAAATAGACAAGGAAACTAATTATATGGATATTTATATGCATTCGCCTTGCGACAATTATTTATTGAAGTGGTCAAATTTTCTGGACGATTTTTCACATATTATCACATACCGCGTTTAGAACTCAATGTTAAGAAGTAGAGTATGATCTTAGACGTCCCCCATTTCATTTAAGAAACCCCAACCCTTTAATAGTGAAAGAAATCTCTTTCAGTTAGGAATTAATTTGACAGATAAATCTATCATCATTACGCCCAACCGCCAACAGTATTGCATTATGCAACACCCCGGCACAAGCACAAGTACAACAGGAAGGAAGGAACCCCACCATACTGAACTTGAGACAGAAGGAAAGGCAAACATTTCATTCCCCTCATTTAAGGAACCCATAATCATAATGGAGTGGATTTATTATCACCCCGTTCTCCTTTAATGCATTCTCACACCAAAGTCATGCACAATACAAGTAAAATAATAAAATAAGACTTCCCCTCATCAAATGTATAACTCTTCATTTAATATTTCTTTAAGAAATATTAGCAAACAAAAACTAAACTCATTTAAGTAACTTATCCTAGTAAATTCGATTCTATATAGGATTCCATGTAGTTCTCAAAGATTCCCTGTCTGTAGTAAACAAACCCCATATCTTTTGACTAAAAATTCTTTTGACATGAGAAGAAGAAGTGTAGTGTACATTTCACACCTCCAGTGGGAAATAAATGGGATGAATGTGAGATGAAGTCAGGAAAAAATGAAAGCAAAATGAGGCGAGAGAAGAATCAGAGCGTGATGCATAATCACACTCGACTCGACTGTCTGTGTTTGCTGTTTCCTACGAATCTTGACTCACTTCCCTTTCAGGATTCTTTTCAGTTATTTAATGCGAATCTCAGAGCGATGCCTCAGTGCTGAAATCTTTATCTGCGCAAATCTTCACTACCATATGAGTTTTCTTTGTGAGGAAAGAAAGCTTTGCTTACTACATAAATATTTCTTTTTAGTTAAATTCGATATTTTTCAGTGACGACGCTTTCACATTTTGTATTAAAATTCTGTGAAGTGGATAAATTATGCCGTCAAATAAATTTGTCACCCCTTCCTCTCCTAGAAGGGGAAGAATATTATGAATGAGTCCCAATTGGCTCAAAACGAGCGTGAGAAAGGAGCAAAGAGGGAAAGCTCGGGTTGAAGAAAGGAGAAAAAGTTAATTGAATTAAAAGAGCCATCCCAAGTCACAATCTTATTAAGAGAAGACAAGGGGAGTAGGTTCCTTATCTTGGGTGAACATCAACTATACACAAAAGTAGTCGAGCGGCCAAAGTCTTAGAGAAGCCATGATGATTAGTGTAGCTTTTTGCTGAATCAAGCGAAAAATTTGCTCGCTTTCTCTTTTGTCTCGACTTAGTTCTGTTCCCAATATTCCTTCTGCCATGAGAATCAGTCATTCAACTGTACAGAGATTGATTGCACATTGCATGTGTGCGAAACAAAGTTAATTTAGTCAAGTTGACCTAAAATATTATATCCAATCTAAGAGATGGTAATGAAAAGTTCATTTTAACTACTCGTTCGCTCTAATACTTAGCTATTGCAGAAACACTGAGACAGAATGCATTTTTTATCAAGTTCAAATATATTTACACAAAATCTTATTTTATTGTTTTGCCATTCAATCATTCATGCCTTGCACTTTCTTTGTATGTATTTTCTAAAAAAGCATTTAACCAGAATGAAATGAGGATGATGAAAGGAAGCATTGAGCGTATATGCCTTGCACTCCACATGCACTATGAAAATCTACCCAAGTGAAAGTCGGCTTTCTTCACTTTTATGAAGTCAGTGTAATTTTCTCTTTCTAAAAATAATTTCATTTCTCCAACGTACGTCTCTCTCTTTCCCTTCTACTCTACTGAGAGAAGCACCCATTTCCCCATGTGCTTTTAGAAGAAGAACGAATGCTTAATGTAGGATTTTTTGTACAGAGAAATAAAGAAAAAGTTGAGCCTTGGTTGGTCTACATAATGACGGAGAGAAGATAGACAGGCATTTTACTCGACATGCACTCTGAAGTCGTGCATGATGAAGTGTCGAAAAAAGAAGAGGTTGAGTTGATTACGTTTCCTCATGAGAGGAATGACAGGAAAAGGGCAAATTAAATCAAAGGAGAGCAAAAAAAGAAGAGAAACCCAAGAAATAGTTCGACATTTCTATAAATCTGAAAAGTACGATTCACCCACAGTTACTCTACTATGGATTTAAGAACCAACCTCACTCAAAATTTCAACCTAGTTTCCATAGATAAGTAAAGTAAGTTACTATCAAGCAGTCGAATATTAACATTTCTGTAATTCGAAATTCACAATATATTACGTCTAAAAATTATCTCGCTTTTCAGTGAGAATCGGCTAACTGATAAGACTCTAAATGGCTATCCATGCTGGATTCGTATTGGGAATGTTTTTTAGTGTATTTTTATTTTTTTGGTGTGCCCATCTACTTGCTTGCCTGGTGAGGAGATGCCCGAACTTGATAGCTTACATAATTCTTGTGTCACTACTTTGGATGTACTCGGGCTGGTTGTGTCCTTACATTGACCCAGATAATTGGGCCACAATTTGTGAATGGGGGTTTTATCTTAAGGCCACCCCCATATGCGTCGTGAAAAATTGCCTTTTGAGTGTATTAGACAAGCTTGACCAAATCCAGAAGGAGTGTTAAAATTTCAAGAAACATTGGGTACGTAAGACATGTACCAATGTCAATTTGACAAGCCCTTTTAAATAATTCGCATGCTGAAATCATTATATTTCAAATTGCAGATTTTCAGTCGTTGCTGTGAAATTATTCGGAAGAGGCCGACAGATATTAAGTTTAGGCTGATTTGGTTACCTCAACTACAAATATGACTAAACAAAAACTCGAATAATTTTAGAGCAGCTAATAAACTATTCTATAGTATTTTTCGTCTTAATTAATTCTCCTAGCATTAGATAACAATACCATAGTGCAATGAACAAAAAATTTGTAGTGAATAATGCCTTGCCCTGAATTTCTGGTTCCTTGGGTTTACCCTGCATCAATTCTAGATTTTTTCACGAATCTGATTATATTTTCCACTTCTCTTGCCCTTGTCCCATACCTCGGTTTCTTCATTTGGTTCTTGGCGTCGATCGTAGTCGATTCCTTTAAATACATAACCCTTATCTTTGTGACGTCCACTATTTTCTACACAGCCCGTTCAATTCTTGGATTTCTTAAAAGGTATCACTGTTACTATACATACTACGTCTAAAATTGTTCAAACTTTAAAGTACCTTTCAATTCTATTAATCTAGTCGCATGACATTTGGGAAATCAACTGCACAACCCCTAGGAAGTTTCAGCCCACCCCCACCAGGTCAAGGTCTTCCAGTCTCAAAAGGGATTATCCAAATCAACGGTCAACATTACCAACACATTCCAATTGCTCCAAATTTTTAAGCAGTCTTCTCAGCCCAAGTCGTCGAAAAATAATCAATTGAAAAAACATGCAATTCGACGATTCAAAATTTCACAATTCTACAAATTCTACCCCGATAACGACGGGAACATCGACCGAAGTAGAATCAGATGAATCTATCGAGTGCACTACAACTGTTTTAGTCATTATGGCCGTTACAATTAGTCTCATAATCCACATACTGGCCAGCATCATTGTTTACCTCCTTCACCCAAGAATTCCGTATTGGGTGGCATGTCTATTCTTGATTTTTATTCTATGTGTCTATGCGGATTCCATTGCAAAGGCCGTCGAGTTGGATTGTCAACTTTGGGCTTGGCTTTCTGAATGGGCAACATTTCTGAAAATCATTCCTCTTCGAATAATCAAAAAATGTCTGCTAAGTGCGAGTAATGTCCTAGATCGGATTGAAGATGGAGTTTCTGAACTTTGTCTGGTAACTGTTAAAATATTTCTTTCGAAGTTTCGATTTGCCTGATTGTTGCTTAAATTGTGACCACATTTTGACTTTTTAGATGGTGAATATAACGAGTATCACTGGGAGGTGGAAGTACAATATTACTATTGACTAGTAAATCTCTAAATTTGTCTTGAGTGAAATAAAATTTTGAACACTTAATTTGAAAGTGTGTGCCAAGTTGTATCAACTTCTTAATTTTATCCGTTTTTATAGTTTCTAAGGAAATTTCTTATAACTAATAGTTTGAAACATTTTGTCTAATTTTATAAATTCCAATTACTCCAAATTAAGTCCTCCAAAAGTCGAATCTGTAATTTAGATAGGATGCAGTAATCATTAGGCAGTTGGGTAACCCAACTGGAATACAAATCCGGATTTTCTTTTAATTGCCTGTATTTCCTGTTAAGTGCACCAAAATTTATTATAAAATATTAACGAGACATGTTAGCAAGCCCTGAAGAAGTGAATTACGAATTATTGATGAAGACCCTTCATTAAAATGATTCTCTTAGATACTCCGAATAGCTTTCATGAATATTTTGTTAATTGTCTTGCATTTGCAACTGTGTGTTCCCTTTGTCCATTTCTCGTCGTTCTCGCTGCTTTTCTTATTGGACTGATTTTTACTAACATTCGTGGCATCTTATTTTTATTTTGCATTGGCCTTGTGGCGTATACCATTCTCGTCCTTTCATTTCGTTATTCTGGGTAAGTAAAGTACAGGAAAAAAATTAGTAGGATAAAAAAAATCATGAACTTGTATTTGGTATTTTTATCAAGCAGTCCACCACCACCACCACCACGACCAGAACAAGAACAAACTCAGCAATTTCAACCTGCGTATCAACCAGCTCAGCCGGCTCAACCAGCGCCGGCTCCAGCTCCAGACCAATACGATTAACAAATTATTTCCAAGCAATGGTTTTACAAACATTAAAAAACTTTTGCTCCAATTTCCTGTTTATATTCTGGCCAACCTTAGCCTCAACTCCTGATCCTCACTACTTTCCAAATTCAATCAAGAAAAAATCTGCACACCTTGGTCGTGATCCAACGATTATACTTTGGATCAAAATTGTCTACGGTATTGTGTTTGACGCCCTACATGTCGGAATAACTTTCACCATCGTTGGATTTTTATTCAATTCTTTCAAATACGCTCATGGACAAGTTATGTTTTACTTGAGCCTTATGTTCTCCTGCGTATTTATCTACATCATCGTTCTAGCCTTGACTGCTTGGCTTGGAGACCCTTTTGGAATTTTGTTTCCCATATATTTGACTATGCTTCAAAGATTAAAAATCGGAACAGCCAAGTTACTACAGAATATTCCATCTCAAATCGTTTGTCAGCCCAAACCCCAGATAAAAAGAATTCCCAAGGATTCTAGGTCTAATAATCAGACTGGCAAAATTTTTTATAATCACGTTCGCCAGGGTTTGCAGTTAATCAGAGAAACTCGACCTGATTGTGCTGATGAGGTTTAAAATTTTTGTACTGTAATGTTTGATTTTAACTCAAAATAATATATTTCTTCTAATTTTCAAAGGATCCGGCACCAACTCCTATTGAAATTCCACGATACTATAAGTTCCTCATCCATCCCAGTAAAGGAAAGGCTAACGATGGTTATTACGACCGATATGCTGTTAGTCCGTCAGGAATTGCTCACAGGGTTGAAATGGGAAAGCTAATCACTTTCAAAGAAGCAAGAGAAGCTGGAATATTGAAACCAAAGAGGGTCGTAAATACGACTAAGAATAAAGCTAAAACAATTCACAAACATGCGGAATCACCTAACGAAAAAGATAAACTTGAAACTGTCAAAGTAAAACGAGACCTGGTGCAAGAAGCCCAAGGAGATTTAAGAAAGTAAGTTATACGTTTATGTATTAATAACTTTTTACAAACTATTCATAAAATTTCCAGAAAACCAAGTGTTACAAAATCAATCCTGAAGAATTATTGCTGTTTGGAGAACGAGAAGGAAATACAACAAGCTGTGGCAAAAATGTTGGTGGCATCCGAGGAATTGGACGCTAATGGAAATAAGAAATCTCGATCAAAGAAATCTGTGAGATTCGACAAGGTGGAGGAACTTGAAATTGAACCAAGACACCGTAGTGACCCGAATAACAAATGCAAAATTCAAACAACTCAATCTCAGTGTCATATTTTGACTTAATTTTCGAATTTAATAAATGTATTCTCCCTTTTCAAAATTTATAGTGCATTTTATAATGTTAGTGAAGATTTAGGTTAGAATTATTACATAAATTGAGTTTTTTTGAAACCCTATGGTGCAATGAGTGAGCAGGGAGCCTTGTATGAAAAATGCCTGACTTTCTCTACCTTTGGTTGTACCCTCCATCAATTTTAGACTTTTTCATCAACCTAATTTTATTCGCTACTGCTGTTGCCCTTGGTCCATTAATCGCTGGCCACATTTTATTCCTCGTCTGTCTCGCCTACAATTCATTCCAAACAATTCTTCTAGTATTTACAGCCGCTTGTATTTTCTACACTGCCTATAGTGTCGTCGGAGCTATTAAGCGGTAATTCATCATTATTATTGGTGCTAATTTTTTTAAGGTACTTAAGTAAGAAATGAATTAATTAATGTATTTGTTTGATAGTGCATTAGGATTATCTACTACTCAACGAAGAAGTGGAGGAGGAGGTTCAGGAAATTCTGGTAATCCAGGAGGAGTTATCCAAATCAACGGTCTTCACTACCAACACATTCCCCATCAATATAATTGAGCTCCAAATCTCTCATCATGGAGGAACTAGAGGAACCAGACTGCTTTGCGAAAGCAGTCGAGTCAAGTACCGACATACCTCGAGATCATAGGAGAATTAACGTTGACAGAACAACACAAAACCAATCCCAAGAAAGAGAAGCATTCACACATAGTCGTCGTGCAAATACACATGCGCCGCCGCAGGAACAAGAGGCATTCACAAATTGTCGTCGTGCACAAACACATGCGCCGCAAGAACAAGTCCAAACCCACGCCCATACTTCTCCTCAGCCAATCAATGACCGTTCATTTGGGAGTATTTTAACATGCCAAACTCTGTGCGACGCTATTCTCTTTGGCATTGTTGTAACAGGGATTGTATTCTTGGGCTTTGCTTTCAATAATGCTATTTGTGATGGGGTCCAATATTTGAATATATTTATGATTGCATTTGCGACATATATTGTATTTTCTGATTATTGTCTTCATATTGGCTGCTTTGTCCGGAGCTCTTTTGGAAAGATTTGCCACTCCCACACAAACGCGCAACAACACTGCCATTCCCCTACACTGGCATCAGAGGAGGCCAGTTTCACCTGATGAATATTTAGAACAATACATAAGGTGTGAAGAAGCCCTAGAAAATTGCGATGAGCCAGCTGAAGCTGAAACAAGACCACAACGTCCTTGGGTAAAATTCGAAACATACCTCAAGATATCCAACAAGATATTAATGTTTAGTTTTGTCTATAGCTTCCTATCATCAGGAATACTCCAGTTGATCAATTAAGTGAACTTTGCCGAAGTTGTCACAATTGCACACCACTACCACAAGATACATCACCACCGGAAAGGGTGTACACGGATATTCCGGTCTGCCGACCAACGTCATCGCAAAATGAGGGAGATTGTAGTAGAAGGGATGGTGTTTGTAAAAGACGGCCAGTATGTCCAGAAGAAAGTCACCAGGATAGTTGTGACGAAGATTGGTTCAGCTGGCAACTGGAGCGAAGATCTCAACCTTTCACGAGCACTTTTGCAGCGGATCACGCTGAAAGGCTTAGAAGAAGTGCACCTCGACCAATGCTCAGCCTCAGCTAATAAGACTTCTGATTCTGGAAATCCATGTACTCTTTCCGTTCCTCAAAGTATGTGTAGTTCAAGGAATTGTCAAGACTGTCGGTCGACTTGTACGCAGCAGAGACAACAATGTGGGCAGAGAGTTTGCGAACCAAATTCAAATATAAGGAATCAGGAAAATAATTCAAGATGTCTTCCACAATGTTCACCTTGTCAATCCCGGCCAGAAACTCTGTCATTCTTCAGAATCGATGGCTACGATTAATTTTATTGATTGCTAAATTGTAGTCGAGTATTTTAAGAAAATCTGGGGTTACAAAATTCTATGTTACAGCATAGATTTTGAATAGAATCCCTACAAATTGTAATAAAAATGTGTTTTTTATATCTACTAATTGAATTTATTTGACTGACCGTGTTGACGAAATTGCATTGATCAATTTCTTTGAACTGAACTTATAAATTCCGAACTTCTAGAATAATATTGAGTTTTGGTTTGACAGTGACATTGACTTTCAAATTCTTGAAGCAAGTCGAATCGAACTTTTTATGTCATAAATAAATAAAATCTTCCCACAACCTTGCCAAGATACCCTTTCATATCAGACCGACCAAATCAACCAAATTATGTGCATAGTAAATTAGGCTATGGAGAAGGAGGGGGAAAAAAGGAAAGGATGGAATAAAAGTTCCTTGAACAAGTGTAAGAACCACTCAACCACTATTGCCCTGCCCACCGCAGCAGACAAGAATGTAGTCAGATGGTCTGGTCATTCATCCTTCGTGGATGTTAAATAAAAAGAAAAAGAAGAGAAAGTTGGGAAAAGTCTGGACCAAAAAGAGATCTCAGTCAGAAACTAACCATCGCATCAGTTGAGCTTCTGGACATACGGTACTTTCAATTCTTTTTCCTTTACCATTAGATAACTTAGCCATGCCATGAAAGATATTGGGCAAGTATACCATAAAATTGGGTTGGCAGTGTGAAGCTGAAGCCATGCTTTGTTCTACAAGCACGCAAGCAACATGAGGATGTTCATGTTGAGTAAGTAGAGTTGGATGGAAGGAAGATAGAAATGGGATGAAGGGAGGCAGTGATTGACAAAATTACATGATATTGCCCCCATTCCACTTGAATTGAAGTACCAGACGGTTCTTCTTTTTCTTCCCTCCTCCAATCTTCAGCCTTTCTCTCAATTTCTCTCCCACCGAGTGGAAAGTGGAAAGCAAAAAAAGCACAAACTAAGCTAACTGAGCTGAGCTCCATCTCCGTCCGTACAAATATTTTTCCCTGTATAGAAGAATTGCAATTGCGATTGGACTCATTTCCCGCGGCAAAGGAAAGTCCTGCTGCGACCACCTAGTATTCTTTCCCCATGATTTTTTGGACGTACAACCACTTAACGACTTGACGCTCAAACTCAAATTCCATCTAATCCATCAAGTCAGACTAGGCTAGACCGTGTTATGGCAGATTACTTGTAAATAGAGTGATTGAGTATGAGTACATCTAAATATTAGCCTAATTTGCACTAGTTTTGCTGAACTATGCAAAAAAGACAAATACAATATCTTCACAATGCTTCGCATTCAGATTTACAGCTTCAACATATGCTGACGAGACGACTTATAAAATTGTTCAATGAAAGGATAGGTAAGGCGAAGAATGTGGGTATTTAACAAAGTTTGAAGTAGTGGAACACCCTTCAAGTTCCAAGAACAAATCAAAGTGAGGAGAAAACACTTGAGAACAGCATGGATTTCCATAACATTGCACATTAAAAGTATCTTGAGCCTAAAGACAGCGAGCACGCAAGTTTGTATCTGGAAGAGAAAGAAATTCTTTGAACCTCAAATGCACAACCATTTCAAGGTACTAGAGCAAGGAATGGGAATGGCACACCAAGGCAAAGGCATGGCTATGACTGGTTTTCAAAATCCTACTGGAAAGAACTCCAACCACCAGGAGGACATAGAAATTAAAAGGATTTCTCTCAACCTTGCTTTACGGAGGCAAGAGCGTAAATAAATGAGAGTCCAGTAGGGACATTAAGGTTCTAGTTCTAGAGTCGAGTCGACTCCTTGGGTTAAATTGCTCAAGAGAAAGTTGGGGCTGGTCTCCGAAATTCAAGTTTGTTTACAGAGTACAGGTATGGTAAGTAGAATAGTTTTCTAAAATAATGGTATGTACTATTCGAGTACGTACGCAGGCTGACGTTCAGTTTCTTCCTTGGAGTCTCAATGGGACTTTTAATGTCTCCTCCAAGGTTCCCAACACAATCGTTTACAAAGGAAATTAACACGGGAAAACTTGCACTTGCTGGTGGCGGAAATTACTATTGCTCCCATTACTTCATCCACCCCCACTTTCCAGTTTCTTGTGTAACTTTAGTTGTAGTGTTTTGCTTAAGTGTGTGACCTCCACGCGCGCGCGTGACCCTGTCCATCAAAATGCTTAAAGACGTGAACGGTTCCATTGCTCAACTGATATAGCCGAAATTAGATATGTGAATTTCTTATTCAAGACGTTTTTAATTATTTTAATTACTTCAACTTCAACGTACTACAATACATTAGAATTAGTAATCAGCTCTAACTTCACCAAACGCTGTATCTGTTTCAACATCAACGCACAGGAGCTTAAGTTTGAAATTCCACTAATTACCTCAAATTCCTAAACTTTGAGAAACAAATAGTAGATAGACTACAATGGCTGGAAATACAAGATTCCTATAGGAATAAAAGTGAAGCAACAAGTTGAGGGTTCAAAGAGAGTCGAGTAATAATCGATAATTACTCCATTGTATTATATTATCTGGAAGTTGTCGAGTGTATCTCTTCCTGGCACGACTCACTACAAAAGTGTCTGCCTTAGTCGGGGAGTAAAGTAATAAGAGATCGCATTCCCATCCCTTTCCGCCATTTCACCCTTTGAGTCCCATAAGTACAAAGTTTCATGTTGCCAGCCAAGACTCGTCCTGTGGTTACTTTTACATTTAGTGAAGGAGGAGCGGAGAGAAGAGAAGTACATTAGAGATTGGAACTGGAGGAGAATTCGACCCGGTTTTCGTGCTCCGATAACTTTCTCTTCTTTTATCAGACTTGACATGCACACACGTACACAGATGGTCCTCCTGTGTTCTCTAACTGCCTAATCTTCCCTCTTTCCCTCCCCTTACTTGCGAAATACTTTCATTCCATCCGACATCTTGACATGTAATTTCGCAACAAAATATTCCTTGTAACTTCTCCTGACCAACTGTTGTGGGAGAGAGAATCCATAGTGTATTTTCAGCCTACTTCAAACGTTAGTGCTCGTAAAAGAATTTGAGAAAATAGGTTTTTGCAGGTTGAGACAAGTTTTAACTGTTGTTCATTTATTGCTGAGCCGAGTGTCGTTATCATATGCTCTACAAATAAAAATATTTAATTAAAAAATTCGCTTTGGTTTATACTCTAAAGTACGGTTGATTTCTGCGCTAGAAATTTAACCATTTGTACGACGATAAGAATTAGAATCTCTTCTGCCATGCATGAGCATTAGATATCTCGTTAATAAAATTGGCTTTGAAGTATGCACCGGTCGGGCAATGCAAACACAACTGAAAATTCAGCAAATAAGGACAAGTACAAGACAAACACGTAAGGTCGCTTTGTTTGAGCCAGATTCATTCGAATACAAATACGAAACGAGGAACTGTTGCACATTTGGGGAATTAAAAGAACAGATGGAAGACGAAGACGCATCACGGGTCGCCGACATTGTCCCAATGCGAATGTGCACTGTCACCATGTCCTGAATTTACCGAATGCAATGCATGTAGATTGTAGAATCAGAGTAGAACTTGGACGCGACGACAGGATGAAAAGCCCTAGAGAATCACATTCACATCCTGAATTCGGAAGCAACAAGCAAAGCAAGTACAAAAAATCATGGTTGCAATAAAAGGAAGCGCACTTATGTAATCAAATTGAGTGCACTTCTCTTCATTGATCCTTGAGGCTGCTGGGGATAAAGGGAGGGAGACTGACATTTGATAGGATGAGGATCACTTCACACGCTAAGCCACGCTCAGAGGGCAGGGCAGGACCCTAGAGGATGGACTGGATGGATTAACATTTCCTCTCATTTTCATCAAATATTCTTCAAATCCTTTTCCATAGGAAGGATTGCATTACAAATTAAAATGGAAACCTAATCGTTGTGTTGGCGTTAATAAGTCAACATGACTTTCCTGTCCTAGTATTAATTCCAGTGCTTAAAATTGCAGTGAAAGTCAAAAACTACTTGGAGATGAAAGCATGAAATCCGTTTTTCCGCTCCCAGAGTTCAAACTCCTGCCCTGGGTTCTAGCTTTAGCTTATCCGTTTTGTGAAAGCTTGGACTCCCTTGAGCTTCAAAGTGGGCCGACTTTTGTGCCATGCTAGACTCCTTCATCTGTATTTTCCTTTGACTAAAATCCGGAGTGAGTGAATAATACATTCACATTCATCCCAATTTTGTAAATCTGAGACGTGCTTTGAGTTGGGAGTTAACTCTTTACCTCATGAAATTATATTCAAAATATGAAAAACATGAGTGCGGACTACTTCCTTCCCCTGACTGAGTTTCCGCTGTGTGCTTCCTTAATGTACTGAAATTGGACTCGTTTCCCGATAACACAACGAAATTCTCATCTCCCATTCATATTTTTCAAAATACTTGACGAATGGACAAAGTTCGTTTATTTAAGGTTACTGGAAACGCAAATACTTTTGTAGCGTACTCAAAGCTAAAGAAAGGAACACGAAAACGAATAGTAAAGGTGGATTATGTTTTACATGAGATCTCTTTACAAATTCTACATGCATCAATTCGGGCAAGCAATACAGTACCCATCGTATTTTTTAATCTTCCTTTTGTGGCAGTCCACAGTCTGTAAAATCTGATCCCTTCACCCGTGATTTTTTAAATGGGCTAAATAAGGCTTAAGCCGCATACCCTCATTCAGTTTCTTGAATGCCTATGTTAACATCTCTTTCCTATCTCAACATTCATTCGCCACGCTTTCCTTTGATGGAATTAACCCTTTCATTGAAGCACTACAGAAGTCTTTGGGACTGAACCTGGACAGTCAGTAGTATTCTAGGTTCAAAAAGTGTTTAAAATGGAACATGCGTTTATATAGAAAACCCAAACGCCCTACTATGACAGAATTTTTCGAAATGAAATACCAAAAATTTGAATTTTAGAAGTTAAAATTGGAATACTAGTTTAGTGCCAGTAGTTATATTTCTATAAACTACGCAGAACGAAAAGACTTTGTAGAGTACCGAAGCATTCTGGACGGTATAAGGGCTAGTGACATATTTACACGGTAGTTCTGGCTTTACCTGCTACTAAACCATGTTTCATAGTCATCCCAGCTTATCTTCCCATCCTTAGTGTTGATTTTAATACTCGGAGAAGAAAGGGTTGATTCTTATTTGACTACCTTTCAGTTTCAGCCTATAGCTACTCGTTGTCGTTTTTATCCTTCCATAAAATATTATTATGTATTTGAAGGAGAGAATAGAAAATTTGAGGAAAGAATAAGAATTTTGAAGCCAGACACTAGGGAACAGCAAAAGGGCAGCGACTGATAAATATTACAGTTTTCAGGGTTGGTGCAGCTTGAGAGAGGGTCCAATGAATTTTTAACATTTCAATTTCCCACCCTGACTTTTCAAATTACTCAAGTTACTATCTCTACGTTCGGGTACAAAACTCTCATAAAAGCGATCATCTAAACCCGAAGAGATTGTAAAACAACACACACGCCATACTTCAACATGTTTTCTAATGTTCTCAACTTTTATTTCAAACTTGTACTTCCGTAAAACAAAGGAACAAGGGAATTCCACTACTTCAATAACTATTTCAACAAGGGAGGATACGAAGAATAAAATTTTAGCAACCAATAAAAACAAGAACCTGAAATACAGGAAGGATATGACTCGTAATTTCAATTTTTACGGAAACTTACATTTTTACTCATCTCAATAGAAAAGAACAAATCAAACTTTTGTGCCCTGTAGCGTGTTATTTGTCATATTGCGAATATTTTGAAAATAGGACAGTGCCCAAAATAGCAATCGAAAAATCAATATAATATTTGTGATTGGATATGACATGCATTTTTCACCTCTAAACACAGGGCAGCGTGTGAAATAAAAATGATATGACATAAGTAGAGCAAGTTGAGGGGCTAGGGGGGATGACAATACAAATTGAGCAAATAAACATCCTTGGAGAATCTACACACACGCATTATTATCGTTGTGTCTCCTATGGAATTCAGTCGGCTTCGGCCCGGCACACGCAATGCATGCAATCTCATCTCGTCCACAAAAACCGCGCCCTGAGGTCGAAGAACCACGAAATACATATATTATACTTATCCACTTCGGGTCTTCGATCCCCAGTGCGTTTCAAGTCCAAAAATCCGAATCCGAATGGTATTCATTACGGGAGAGTGGATGGAGTGTGTGAGCATCTGTTCCCAGTGGAATATATTTTATATATGTGTCAGGACGGTAGGCAGACAGGGAACCGAACGCGTTTTCAATTCTTGCCCTGAATTTGATTTATTACATCTACCTTCTTCTTCAGCTCTTTTCCATTCATATTCTGCCAGAGGTCCAGGGCACAGTTACCGTATACTGAATGTCAATGTATGTAAAGTAAATGCAAAATTTCCACGCGCAAAATGGTGTGATTCCTAGAAAAGATACTTTTATAAATACTGAGAATGAACTCCCAGACCAAAAGGCATAGTAGCAGAGATGTGAATTGAACTGTACATAAGTATCCAACTTGCAAAAGCAAACGTATGAATGAATCAACTGAGTTCTTGTATGAATTTGAATGATTTACTTTTCATGGGGTAAATAATCAGCACAGCTGAAAAAGTTTTCCGAAACGTGATTTGGCCATAGTCTAAATGATCTTCTAATATATTTAATTCTATAAACTGTGTGCAAAATTCCTAAAAACGCGTGTAAGAGCATACGGTTGGTTTCCTTAACTTATCACAGTTTAGCTGATCGAAGTTTATTCAGAATGCAGAGAAAGCAACTTTCTCGCTCCGATTCTTCGGAGAACTTCAGCGATGCAGTTCAGGCTCCACTTTGCTCTTATTGCATTGCGCTGGATGGATTCACGTTGTGCAACCCAGATTTGCCTTGAGTTTGTGAAACTTTAAACTCGATTGCAATATTATAGTGTGCCTCTGCCTTGGATAAAATTGCACAGAGTAGGTAAAGAGTTGAATGCTTCCTTTTCAGATGTCATGAAGTTATGCGGGCTCTGCAAATTCCTTTCTTGTCAAATTTTGAATGAAGAATATTAAGAGAAATTCCATCTGGTTAGGAAAGCGAATACGGAACAGAACAGAACAAGCGACTAACTCGTTTACGCTCTAAAGGAGAGAGTGTTCATTGTGCCTCATTCATGTTGTTTATGTTATTGCTTTCATGGGGTCTACAGGGCTGACTAAGGAGGCTGTGTCATAACTTGGATTGTTATTAAAATACTAAAATGTCAAGTCCTGTCTCCTGTCGGGATTATGTCGAGCTCCAGAATTTCAAATTTATTACAAGCTCGCCCAGTTCACATAATTAACAAAGGTGTGGACAAGAGAAGTATCTACAAGGCACCTCCGAATTTCGAAAAATGATTCGACTTAATAAATTTACCAGCTATCTAGCTTGTAGAAATATTCAGAAAAATGAAAAGTGGTAGGAGCACAATACTGCTAGACCTACCCAGCATAGAAGACAAGTCAAGAAAAGTTGGTTGAATTGAGTGAGTTGGAAATTGTTAACAAGTGTCGACACATGTTTGGCTTTAGTTACTCTTGTTGTCGTTCCTCCAGTCCTAACCGATCGTTTATTTGCACTCCTACACAACACAAGGATCCAGTTAACATCCTTATTACGTTTTCAGTCAGCCCAAACTCCCTCAGTTATTCCGGTTCATGGAATAAAGGTTTCGCAGCAACGGGATCGAAACGGCTGACAAAATCCCCGCATGAATGAGTTTTCATTCGAGTACTGTTCTGCCCTGTGCTGTGCTCGTAATCTTCCTATCCCATGCAACACTACACTATGTAAATACAATCTGCATTGTAATATCCCAATTGATTTCGACTACCTACCTTCCAATCCCAATGCCATTATCCACAGCAGCAACTTCAAATTATCAAAGTTTCTGAAAATCTGGAAACGAGTTGACAACTTAACAAGATAGCTTGTGCTGTACATGTAGTAGCATATGGTACTCGCTCATAGTTACACAGTATAATGGCGACAAGTAGCGAGACTCAAATTTGTGTTCATAAATCTACCTCTGGAGTTGAACATTTCGGTTCTCTCCTATGCTAGCAATATTTTAATGAATATTTGAATGATTACTTAAAGCATCGCCCTCTTCCTTTCCTACTCCTGCAAAATGTTTATCTTTGGTCCACCCAGTACAGAACATTTCTTAATATCCTCTTTATGAAATCAGTAGAAGAAAAGAAAAGAAAATGAAAGGAAGTTGGTGAAAGGAGTTTTGTATTTCCTTCAGGCTTTTTCCTTTCCATTCAAACTTTCCTATCTCCTTCCGCATCCGAATTCACTTTCACCTGCGGGCTATTTTCCTATTATGTTTTCCAAGCAATTTGAAACGTCGGACAAGACAGTCGGTCCACATTGTACCTTACGACTAGACTACACACTTGTATATATGTACAATATTAGAAAGAAATTCTTCTTCATAGCTACCTGTGGGCTTTCGCTTTGCTTTGCTACTGCACAGACATGAGAGCAACAATGTTTACAAAAGCAGAAAAAGCAAGGAGCTCAGCACTGCACTGCATTGCAGGCTATGGTGTATGCAGACGACACGACTCGTTTTATTCTTCCTTTCCAAAATAAATTTCGAATGAAGAATAGGAAGAAGACGACGAAAGAGTTTGTCAGAAGAAGCAAGTCTACAAGAGTCTCTTTTGTATTGCGATTGTGACTGACTAGGAGGAAAAATCTTTGCATACTTTCCGATCATTCCTACAATAAAAATGCATTCCATTAGTTTGCCTTTGGAATACTATCCTTCTAGGCAAAAAATTCTATACTGACGTGAGTATTTATTTTATTTTCTGAGCATACTTAAAATTCTTCCAAATGCTACTCGACTAGCCAAAATTTTTCATGCACAATTCAATCAGCCGCTGTCAATGTGAATATTTCACCACTACAAAGACGAAAGCGAGGGCGAGAGAATGGGTTAAACCTGACAGAAGCGCTTTTCAATTCTCTACGTAAGTTTAGGAGGATTTCCGCAATGAAAGACAAGATTTGTTACTCAGGTGAAAGATGAAAGGACAAATGAAATAGGAAATGGGAATGAAATGAGGGCCGAAACAAAGTTTTTGGCTGAAGAATGGGTTAAACCTGACAGAAGCGCTTTTCAATTCTCCACGTAAGTTTACGAGGATTTCCGCAATGAAAGACAAGATTTGTTACTCAGGTGAAAGATGAAAGGACAAATGAAATAGGAAATAGGAATGAAATGAGGGCCGAAACAAAGTTTTTGGCTGACAAAGGAGTTGTCAGAACAGAGTCGGATTTAGCCAAGGAAAGGCAAGGCGAGGCAGGACGGGACTAATATTGCAGTTGAATCCTTTTGCTTTATTTCTATTTCTCGTCGCGTGGCATGGCATAAGGATTCTATAATTGGTGGAAATAGAATAATGCGACACAAACACAATGGAACAGCCTGAGGCTCTCTTGCCTCCGACTGCGACTCTTTCAAAAGAAAGTATTTTGCCAGACACAGACACGAAGTGAAAACAAGATAAAGATCTCTTTTGGGGAAACTAAACGTTGGATAGTCAGGATGTAGTAGTGGAAAATTAATCACCCCGGGTAATAAGCTTATTCAAAATTTTACAGTCCTCTTTTTAATTTCACGATGCAATGGCTAGGCTAATGACCCCAAAGGGTGACATTGGAGGATTATTTAGCCGAAAAAGTTACCACTAGAACCATACCATTGAGAATGTCGCTTTCGCAATTAAAAACTGTTTACATTTAAAAACAAAAATCCGAGCCCAATACAGACTGAGTTTGAAGTTAGAGAAAATGCTTATGTCTCAAATTGGGACAACAAAATCAATGTCTTCTATTCCAACGTTAATGCGCTAAATGTAAAGTAAGACCGGAACCACATTATTTTGCATACGCACGAAGAACCTATTGTCAGAATTGGAAATTGAAGAAGACAGCCTGTCTCCGTCAATCAGTCTGAAGGGAAAAATTCAATTTTGGAGAAAGGAGCGCTGGGCTAACTTTTTGGTGCATTGCTTGCATACAGACATTTGCATTCTTTCTCCGTTCGCTTCAGTTCAGTTTGTCCGATCCTACCATTCCGGATAAACTTTTTAAAGGAATTGTGATTGGATAGAGAAAAGTAGGGGAAAGTATTTAAAGTGAATTTGGATCATGTGTCCGTATTCCAGCCTTACAAGAACACGAAAATGTGCATTTCAAAGAAAGTGCATTTTACTACTACACTTAACTTTAAAGCTTTTACTAGTCAGAAGTGATCAGGATTGTTTAATTTTTTTATTGGATTGCCAGTTAAATGAATTAAAAGGAAAAGGGGGATAAAAATGAGTTTACACAAATGGCAATATTCAAATGAACGAAGAATATTGACAGAACTAATAAAGTTTCTGACTAACTTTTTTTTGTCCTCAATCAAAAACAGTGGAGCTTAAATGGTACAGCGCAAAGATAGTGCATAATATGAACGAAAAACATTTCCAGATCGTACATTATTCACAATTAGAATTTTTTAATAAAACCCAATTAGGACACATCAAACGTGAAATGCATAGCCTAATTATTAATACCCCTTTCCAAGGCTTCATTCGTTTGAAGCTTCTGCGCTTTGGTCCAAATTACTGACAGCAATATTGCTAGGGCTTCCTTTAATTTGAACAGGGAGTTGAACAACCTAATAAATGAGCTTTTTTTCTTCACAGTTCCAATTTTAGAAGCCAAATGAACATCGTTTCACATAGTCTCATATATTGACCGACTCCAAATGATATATACACAGATCCACACATGTAAATTGTACTTTTCTCTTATTGAATTGGATTAACTATGCAAAGTCTATTTAGACCCAGGATTTTCACTCTAACCCTATGCAAATTACAATGAAAAGATCAAAATTGACTGCCTTGACGGATGACACCCCATGGTCCAATCCAATGTTAATACTAATACGTCTGCAGCACCCAACACCCAAAAACCCAGGCCGGGCATCCGCATCCGAACCGAAAGAACTAACTCATTGCATTTGCAGTGCATTGAATTCAATTGCTTGTTTTCAATTGAACTTGTTCATGAGGCTCCCAAGTCCCAACGAAGCCAAGGGACCTCAAAAAACAGAACATGCACGTGTACGTGTGGAGTAAATTTAATTAAAACTACTCATCACTCACCAATGGAGAAATAGACGCGAAAATTTGCCCAATTCTTCTAGATAGGTCCACAGCAAGAAGAAAAGAAGGTAAAGGTAGTAGTGAAGAATTTCGTCTGGGTGTTGGAGTACAGTGCAAACACGAATGAAAGTCAAATGAAGTAATGTGGAGCGATCCGAATCCGAATTCAGGGGAAATGGAAATGAGGATTTCTTTCTTCGGTTTTGCAAAAGGGAACAAATTCCCAAATCAAGTCAAATCACGCTAAAGCACAGCAGCAGCAGCAGCAGTACTGAATTTTATTTCCTATTCAACAAACCTCCATGAATGGGAATCGGGGGGAACTTGTAAACACTTTCTAATTGAGTTTGACAGGCTTTTTCCTTTTAATGCACTTTCACTTCAATTCAGTCTACTCAAAGTACAGTGGATTATACTGTATGTTTTGCCTGTACTCTCTATACAAGAAAATCCTTTAATTTATTTGCATCCACTCATCCGGTTTCGATCTGATTCACTCAACAAGTCAATTCAATCGAATTTTTAATGAAAAGGAAGTCACAACGTTGCACGAACTTAAGTTCGACTTTTGATATTATTTCCTCTGACTGAAGAAGGCTTGAAACTTATTGAACTCAAGATAATCAGTAATTATTCTTAATCAAATCTTACCAAAAAAGATTGTTTTTATCACTCAAGTCAAATTGTTGATGAGTTTAGTAACACGAATAAATTAGAATTGCACAAAGTCTTTGTCTCCTCTCCCCATGATGGTTATGGTTGGCTTGGGCTAAGTTGAGTTGACTGATACCCGGGTATTTGACAAAAGATGCAGATTGGACCAAGTCCTGGACAAGACTGAGAGTGGTTGAACCAGGAAGCTAGCTAGAAGACCGAACCGAAACACAAAGACTTGGTGGAGCTTGAGCTTGAGCTGACTTGGGTTTGGGAGTTGCGTAGATAAACTCAACCAGACCAGACGATCCGGGTAGAATCTTCGCCCTCTGTCTCTTTTCTCAACTTTTGAGGGTTGGAATTCTACAGCAGTCCTAATTCTAGACTTGGGTTTGGGAGTTGCGTAGATAAACTCAACCAGACCAGACGATCCGGGTAGAATCTTCGCCCTCTGTCTCTTTTCTCAACTTTTGAGGGTTGGAATTCTACAACAGTCCTAATTCTAAGAATCTCTTTGTTGAGTTGGATATTTTTATAAATTCTAGCCATAGCCTTTCTGGGAAATTCTATCTATCCCTCTATAATCTCGGCTATAGAATCTAAATTGCTATAGTATGAAATATTCGATGTGCACGTGCATACTGCATTCTACAGCAGTCCTAATTCTAAGAATCTCTTTGTTGAGTTGGATATTTTTATAATTTCTAGCCATAGCCTTTCTGGGAAATTCTATCTATCCCTCTATAATCTCGCCTATAGAATCTAAATTGCTATAGTATACACCTGCTTACTGCATATCACAGAATCTATCAATAAAATCAGCCAAACCCCAGTCTAGATATTTTTAAGAGTAACAATGTTTATATCCATTTATTCAATTTTTTTCAAGTGTCCGGGAAATTATTTCATTTCATTGTCCTTTCGTTTATACCGGGCATGATTGCCATCAAACATTGTTATAACAAGTAGNCCAAACCCCAGTCCAGATATTTTTAAGAGTAACAATGTTTATATCCATTTATTCAATTTTTTTCAAGTGTCCGGGAAATTATTTCATTTCATTGTCCTTTCGTTTATACCGGGCATGATTGCCATCAAACATTGTTATAACAAGTAGCAGTAGATCCATCAAATATCATTTTTTTTAAAAATAATTCTTAAAACATCACCAAATTCATTGGGTAAAAATCTAGATTCGAAAAATGTACAATAGAACCTTAATTCAAGGTGAATGTGAAGGATAATTTTTTTTTCGATTTTTAAATAAAACTCTCAATAAATAAACTCCAATACAAAAACATCATAGATATCATTTGAAATTATACCTCTTTTAAAATATATATTATGCTACAATAAAATCCATATAAAACGTTATAGCGGAAGTTCGTTAAATAAAATCAGAGATAAAATATTCTTGTGTAAGATTCAGTAGTCCACCCAAATTAAATAATGTTAACTCTTCCATTCAAATCCAAAACAGCAAGAAATCCAGCCGGCATGACAGATAAATCCAATGGAAGATCCATGGGTAAGAATGGAGAGAATCTATCAAATGCTTGTAGAAATTCGCCAGTTGGAAGAAATACTTTGACACAATTGTTCCTTGAGTCCGTCACCAATAGATTTCCAGCTCCATCAACTGCAAGGCCTTGAGGTCGCCGAAGGAAATTTGCATCTACTATTTTGGTGCATGTGGTGAAATTAATGTCAATCTTGAAAATGCAGTGAAGGTTAAAGTCCGACACATAAAGGTTTCCGCCTGAAAATCAACAACAGGAAAATATTAGACTCTAGCTATGCAAACATGGACATAACAAAGGAAAAGAATCCAGCAAATAACTAAACTCACCGTTCAAGTCAAAAGCCACGCCTCTGGGGTGATCAAATTCGCTTTTATTAATGTTCAGTGGCCATTGGCGTAGGAATGTTCCATGCTCGTCAAAAAGTTGGACGCGATGGTTCCTTTAGTTAGAATATCAAATATTAAATTAATGTAAGTCATATACTTAAGGTCAGGAGAATGGAAAAAGGAAATTATGTTAATATGCTTAATAACAATAAATTATTCATTTACCTTGTATCTGCTACAGCAATCATTTCTCCACATTTGGAAACACCCAAGCCCCAAGGATATGAAAATTGTCCAATTCTATACCCTCGTCGTCCAAATGAGCTCAGGAATTCTCCCTGATTGTTGAAAACTTGAATGCGATGATTGTCCTTGTCGGAAACGAGGATGCGATTATTTTTTGAGTCATGTGCAATGCTAGTTGGGCGGAAAAATTCTCCTGGGGCAGGTCCGAGTTTTCCAAAAGTAAATTCCAATGTTCCGTCTGGACTGAAAACCAAGACTTCATGATGTTCTCGGTCAGCAACAAGTATCTGAAGAATTTATGCAAATTATTAGGTTAAATGAACTTCAGAGAGGGGTAGAAGAAAATTCTACACACACAACTGTAATGAAAGAAAATTTTAGGTAAGGTTCTCGATACAATGTAAACTAAGCTTGGCCGTGGTGACTGGAGACTGGTTTCCCTTCCAACTTCATTAAATAGTTTGAGTAAAATTGTGCATAACACTCAAACACTAGCCCATGTAACATGCTTCTTTCAGAACAAAAAATTACATAAATTAACATTGTAACGAGATACCCCATAGCTCAATGACCTAAACTTGGTTCTCAATCTAGCTGATTTCATGTTTTCCTCTACTGATGGTAAGATCATGGAAAAACTAAATCCATAGGGATGGAAAATTTAGTGTATAAAACTTACCTGTTCAGTTGTTTGTATGCAAGCAATTCCCCAAGGTTTCTTCACAGAAATTTTGCCCCCTTGGCCTTGACAGGGAATCTCAATGTCCATGCTGACCACAGGATGCCCCATGCCACACACCATATTATAATTCCTCATGACGGTGGTCTGAAATGGTGACCCTTCCAAATGTCGCCCTTCGAGTAAAACAGATCCACGATATACGCCAATTTCAACTGGGCGGAATGTGCATGTCATTGACTTGTAGTCAATTGTGACTGGAGTCATTTGTCCAGATGGTCCAGTAACTTGGATTTTTAGACCAAAATCATCTGCTTCCACTTCCTCACAAATTCCTTCATCATTGGTCTCCAATTTCTTTTCCCATCCTTCAATGGTGAATGTGCAGTCTTGAAAGGTAAAACTGTAGCCTTCCGGTTTGAGGACAATCGGGGCTGATTGAGATGATATGACCCCAAGCAAAGCCTCAAGTCCTTCAGAGAGTTTTTCCCAGTCTAGAGATGATGGGGGAAACTCAGAATCTGGGGAAGTTGCAACTGTAGAATAACCAGAGTCCAGCAGAGGCAATGAGAGATGGTTGCGTTTATCAGGACTGGAGACTTCCTCAAGAGGTGGGAACTCGGTAAAAGAAAGCGTTGGGCGGTTCATTTTTGTTGATGGAACTGGATGACTCAAAAAAATATTGTTGTTGCACGGCTGGATGTTTTGGGTGGACTGAGGTCTCGACCGACTCGACTGCTAGTTAAAGTAAACCCAGTCCAGCCCAGCGGTAGTCAGCCTAGAGAATAAAATTAAAATTAACATTTAAGGTTGGACGAGTGAAATGTTTTGAGTCTATGACTTCTTATGCTTGTTATTCACAGATCAAACGCTACATACTTGTCCTTGAACTTACCACAAGAACGAAAGGGGCAATAAAACTGAACTCATTGTATTTCCTATCAGGTATCAGTTTGACTTTTATGTAGAAAAAAGGCAAGCAATGAATGAAGAGAAACGATGAATTATTACCTGACCGAATTAGAATCTCTAATTATATGTATTTTTCAGTTTACCAGACGAGTGATTATATCCAAGGGTGAATAAATAACACAGTTGATGTTCAAACTCGTAATTGACAAAAGTTTTTTGCCCTGGCCCTGACTGCCTTGAGTTTAATCTAATTTTTGTTCTGTTCATATTCCTTGTCATTAGCAGACAGACAGGGGTCAATCGAGCCGCAAGTGAAGTTTCAAATGTTTTTGTGTTATGAACCACGTTATGTTTATGTCACTGCCTTAATTTTCGAAGTGGAACAAAACGCATGATTCTTTGGACAGCCTGTGCTCAACCTAGTTTTTCATAAACAATATTATAACGAATAAGGCAATAATTTAACGGTGTATAATCAAGGCAGCGCATGTATGAGTATAGTAGAAAGGATTTGATATGTATGAGTACTTGAACAATTCCTGAGATAATTTAACTTCCACTTCCTGTAAAAATATTTGGCAAGAGTATGCGACCTTTCAGACATGAACTCTGGGAATCTGATTTTTCATTTTGCCCCTCCTTTGATCTGAAATTTCGACGCGTCTTTTGTTCCTCCCGCGAGAAGAAAGGAAAATTCAATAATTCGAAAAAAGGCTGAAGAGACCCAAAACCTTCGATTCTTCATTCGTACTGCATTTGACCGACCCATATCAGATACCTGACCTGCCACTGCCAGGCAAGAAGATTTGACCTTTGCACTTACATTTGACCTACCTTCAGTAATCACTGCACTGTTTCTTGGACTTGTGTAGGAAGGAAGGATGATGGCATACAATGGAATCATGTTGGCTAAAATTAAGAGTTCCAACGTGAAAGAAAACCAGAAGAGCTGTGGCAGTGATGACAAAGCTCAGAAAAATTGCTTGGAATTCAAAGTTGAGAAGATTTTTCAGAAAAGGACGCGTCTGGGCAAAGTGGAATATCTCATCCAATGGGAAGGATTTGGCCATATTGAGTTAGTTTGTCTTTTCAATTTTATATGATTTTAATTCACTACTACGAGTACCTGGTTCCTTGAAAGGGTAAAATTTTATTTTTATGTCTAAATAGAGGAGAGAATACGTGGGAACTAAGGGAGGAGGTTCTTCTGGCCGCACCAGAAATAGTTTCTGGGTTTGATGAGGAATGGAGAAGAACTTTTGACCAATGTATGACGACTGGCCTAACAACAAAGACTGAATTATCAAAATTACCATTCGTTTCGCGTTTGTCTGCAATCACGACAAATTTCAACATCTGGCCATCATCGGTTGCTGGTGAAAATAACTCGGGAGATGAGCATGGCATTGGCATGGTTGGTCGGCGACGAATCCCTATCTATGATTCGCATCTTATAACTGGTGCAAACCCATTTTTGAGTGGTCTTAAAAATGGAAAACTTATTGAAGGTCAGACCCAGAAATTTGACTTTAGCGTAACCGATTTCACTCAAGGAAATTCAGTTGGACTCAATAAAACATCGATAGGGGATTTTCCAAATTTGAAGAAAAAACGCAGGAAGAGGGGTTCCAAATTACCAGTTCGGTTATATAGAGAAGCATGGAAAAAAAAGGTAAAATTAAAAACTTTCGCATTTTCCTAGTGCTCGAGCGTATAGTTTTTTTTCAATATATAAGCCAGTCTTCATTTTTTTGTCTCATATATGGAAATGAAGCTCTTTTCACATCTACAACCCCAACTCCGGTCCAATTTTTATACAAATGACTTCATTAATTAATTTATTACATCTTATAAAACTCATTTCAGCCTTTGTCATCACCAGACTTGGGATCAGCTAATGGTGGTTCAACTCCTAATACTCCAGTGAAACCAACGACTCGAAAGTGCAGGGTTAAACGTGCGCCAGTGGAACAAGTTTCACCTCCTTTGTATTGCGATAAACGTAAACCAATCAAGAGACAAGTTCCTTTGAAAATGAAGAGACAAAGGAGGTACAGGTGAATAACCTTTTTGTGCTAACTCAAATGAATTTTTAAATTTTACTTATAGCAGAGATCTTTTACATGACCTCGTGAAACTCAAATCAAATATTTGGGCCAAATGTGTATGGCAGTAAATTTCGTATTTATTTCAGATCACCTACAACCCCCTGACCCAAGACGGTAAAACCAATGGTCACCGTTTCCTGCCAGCAGTCTTTCCTAGCCTCTCAAAATAGGAGTGTTCCAGTTCCAACCAAGCAAAAACAAAGAGCTCAATTGAAATCATTTCACCTTGTAACCCTTCAGGTCACCCTGTTAAGATTATGTTTCAATTTAAAATAGCACGCTGACCTTGGACAAATTTCTCCTTACTTGCTCTCTCCCGATCTGCTTACTAATAATGCATGTCCTTTTAGTCCTAAGATATTGAATTCTTGTGAGTTTAATAGATACAGAATATACAAAATATGTAGAAAAAAATATCTTGCAATTCTCATTCCTTAAGTGGAAGTTTCACTAATAAATTCTATTACTTTGAATTTATGTGATCATGAAATAACATTAATTCTGGATTGTTTGAACTATAAAATATGAGCAAAATTAAAATTAGAATTTCTTTTGAGACAACGTCACTTAATTTAATCTTACATCATCCCAGATAACTAACAAAACGACTTAACGATGCAAGTAGTAGTAACGCAGAGCGAATTGGTCGATAAGCATTAGCTGGACTTGTCTCAGGGGAATTGAAAATAAATCAAAGAAACATGCATGTCAAATGTCCATCTTACCTGGTCAAGCCATCTCGGTCTTTCATTAGTACGTTATCCCGCAGTCGTTCAGATTCTACCTGAATATTCTATTCTAAGCAAATTAAGCCATAAAATTTAGATAGTCTCAGAAATCCATCTCACTTCTTCTTCATCACTTTTAACAAAATAAACGCGTTCACTGCCATATCGTGATTCTCTCTGGTCCGAATATGTGTGTCACATTTTTTTGTGTTTATTTAAGAATAAAGTGTCTAATACAATGCGAAATTGATTGCAGTTTAAATTGTTATTGTAGTGCCAGATGCCCTTCTCGAATTCCATGTATCTCGGGTTTGCACATTTGCGGTTTGACATGCTTTCCGTCTTAGATGAAGACCAACCGACTAATAAAATCTAATCTGTTTGTGGTGGAACCAAAGGCCAACGTGGAGACTTACCTATTTTAATTGAGAGTAATTAAACCTCAATAATGACAACTTGCAATCAAATTTTACGAATGTTTAAGTTACCCGAGCGGACGTTAAATAAGACTTTGTGTGAAGAGTATGTTGACGAAATTCCTCACAAAGAATTAAGCTGGACGACACAGTCGCTCATTCATACGCATTGTGCAACTGGCAAAAATTAATATATTTAAAGATTCGAAGTAATGAAGGCACTTCTCCGAATTGTTCTTGCAGCAGTTCTGCTCTTGAGCATTACAGGTAAATTCTTATTCTCAATTTTTCTCAGGCACGTGGAATTGACCCAGACAAGTTCTTTATAAATTAGCACAAGTACATTGTGAAGACCAGGATAATGATTCCAGTGCTGCCGACTCTCGTTCGTTTTTCCAGAGACAACGTGATAAACTCAAGGGGGGACTTACTTGCGATAAAAGATGCTGCAAAATCTGGCTTGCAGAAGGTAGCTCATATAGCGAGTTATCTGAATCCATTAAAGTATTTCAAAAAAGGAGAAGTTCAACCACCTCCTCCAACCATTATAAATCCATTGGATCCCTGGGAGCCACAACCAGTTGTTAGTTATCCATTTTCAAATCAATTTATTTATTTTTAATACAATGTGAATAATGATTGGATGGAATTTTGCAGAAATAGCCTATGATGAACCACCAGTCGTAAATGGCAAAAGTTGAAACGAAATCTTTTTAGAGTTTTCGAGAATGAGGTTGAATTAGATATTGAAGTTGTAGGAGATTGATAATTACTTGTAATTATGAATAAAGACGATATGAATCTAATGAAGTTTTAGCTTGTTAATTCCTTTCGGTTTCGGTGCTAATGGAAGCGTTATTCTGCACACTCCTTTGCCGTGCATTAAGTAAACCATCTCATCCATTATTCCAAACGATAGCGAACAGTTATGCTGGGATTTGTAAACGAAATATTTTGACTCCTTGTTTTGCATTACGAAATTCCTAAAAACATGTAACTCTTGCCGAAATACTTGTACATTGCCCTACAGAGGAGTTGGGTTGAAGAACAATTTAGTCATTTACTTGAGCAATATAATATCATTTAATTATTTATGATATTAAGAAACTCATAATTTAATACCTTTTTGTGTTAACAATTTAATGCATTCCTAACAAAATCTATCAATAAAATAGTTTGCCTGAACTCTGAAAATGGCAGAGTTGACTTCTTTCTAACTTCAGCTTGGGAGCGAAATGGAAACCTGAAAACAAGAAATATTTCAGTAGTTGACTTAACTCGTACCTATTCGGTCAAAAATCACTGTTTGAATTTTTTAATTAGCAAATCTAAAACCAAGCAATCCAGATTCACTGAGTATGACTCCAGCAAACCCATGGAGTGGAGTAAATATAATGAAATTGTTCTGACCTTTAGTGGCTCGACCGACACATGCCATAATGTAGGCATGAGAAATCCTTCCACATTAATGAATATTGGGATATTCCGCATATTCTAAATTATTTATTTGTTGAATTGTAGAGCAGCCTTGAAGCCTAGCCGGCTTTGTTTATTAGATTCGGTTCCTAGCAGTGGTAGGCGTACAGGTTACAAAGCAACATCAGAAATTGAACACTTCTTGTTCTTGTCCGTCGGTTCGGTTGTAGTAACTCCTGAATTAATACACTCTGTCCTTTCCTCACTTTGAGTGGCATTGGCAAACTAACTGTCAGCGATGACGATAGCCAAAGAGAAACTTTAAAGCAGTATTACGTATGTCGAAATACGAAATGAGTTGAGAGCGTTTAATTTATTATCAGTTCGATCCATGTGAACTTAGTGTCGCCATTCTAAAATCGCAAAGGCCATCTATCTTAGTTCTCTGCTTGAATTTTAAAATTTCTGGCATAAACAAACTCTTACACAACATGACCTGGTTCTTATAAGTTTGGGTCAAATAAGCTAATTAGACAGCCGAGAAAATAATAGAATGGCAAAAATTCATCCTGTACCAGTCGAACTGCCTGGATGGCGTAATCCTCCGGAGAAATCCTCAGACCTATTGAACAAGGATTTAGACAATCAAAGTGACGACGATGATACAGAAGAACGCATTGCTAGAGCATCTTGGAGACTCCGAGCATCTATTGGGTGTTTCATTTTGGTGTATACATTATTTGGAGCTTGGGTAAGCGAAATAGATAAATAGTACATTTCACACCAATTATAATTCCATTTAATTCAGTCTCGAATATTTTAATCTTCAGTGTTCATTTTGATTTAAGTCAAACTAATTTTAGAGTTGGATTCCTAAGTTCTACTTCCAGTGTTAATTTTTTTAACAGTCGACGGTTTTGGTAGAGCCTTGTTGTGCAGTTCGAAATGCTCCTAATAAATAATGCAAGGTTCTTTTATTGTGTACATTGAATTCGAAAGAAGTTTCCACTTTACAATCGATAAATCGTCGAATGCATTTAATTAAAAGGAAAGGATTTTGTCTCTTGTAAAAATGAGCTCTTCATTGACCGAATTCAAGTAATAATGAAATATTTCATTAAGTTTTCATTTTTTAGGTTTTCCAACTCCTTGAACGAAGTTCGGAACTGAAAACATTGGAAATGCGCCAAAATGATATCGAATGCATTTAATTAAAAGGAAAGGATTTTGTCTCTTGAAAAAATGAGCTCTTCACTGACCGAATTAAAGTAATAATGAAATATTTCATTAAGTTTTCATTTTTTAGGTTTTCCAACTCCTTGAACGAAGTTCGGAACTGAAAACATTGGAAATGCGCCAAAATGATATTTCTGCCGCCCGGCTTAAGTTACTCATGTCAATACAAAATATCACTGAAGATTTCAAAATGAATACGGTAATTTCTTAATCAAGATTGCAGAATCCTTTAACCATTAATTTATCAACAGGATTTAGACATAAAGACTGCAGCTCTCGCTGCTGTTCAAGAGTACGACGCTACGATTGATAGGATTCTAGATGGAAAAGTCAAAATTTTCCTGAATCGGACTGAAGAACCCCACATTAATTGGGGATCATTTACTCAAGCATATTTCTTTGTTCTGACCCTGATTACAACAATCGGGTATGGAACTTTGGTTCCTACTACTACATGGGGTCGAATATTTTGTGTCAACTATGCCCTCGTCGGAATTCCAACCATGTTAATCTTCATTGCACAGACTGGTGCTCTATTGGCACGTTGGACTACACAACTTTCAATCAGAGTTTTTGGGAAGGAACCTCTTACAGCTGCCAATGCAACAAAACTGGGGAAAATGATTGGTAAAATTCAGCAATTTCCTCCTGGTCGTTTTAATCAGATTTATAATCTAAATACTGAATGTCATAATTCAAGGGACGAGCCTTTCCTTTGTGATTGTCTTGATTGTTCTCTTCTGTTACTTGGCAATTGGAGCAGTTCTCTTTGATGTGACTGAGTCTTGGGGTTTCATCAACTCATTCTATTTTTGCTTTATAACGTTGACCACAATTGGATTTGGGGACATGGTCCCCAATCAAGGTTATACTTTTGTTCCCAGTTATGTCGATTCGAAGAATGTAAAAATAAAATTTATTTTTCAATTTCCTCGCAGGAACGGAGAGAACATTTCTTGTATACCTCAGAGCAGTTTATACAATATGGGGACTTGCAATTACATCAACCGCAATAAGTTTGGTTCGAAATCACTATTCAGAAATCTGGCTGAACGCAGATGAACAAGTTGAAATTGCAATACGAGATGGGAGCAAAACGTAATGTCATCAGTATTAGCATTTAAGTGATTTGCCTAGGAATGGTCACGTTAACCTTTGTTTTTCTTTTAGAAGCAGCAAAGATGAAGAAATGACTGCGAATGTGAACTAAAACTAATCTGAACTGTTTCACCTGATTCGAATCACATACATGATGTTCACTTAAACAAAACTACTTGTAGCTCGCGACCTCACTGCTCAATTATTACTATACTACATTAATTTTATTCAATATTTCGGCTAATTTTACGGGCTTGTGGCCAATGCATCTACATTATAATTTAGCAAACGAAAATAAAGAGTTATGGATGTGGAGAGTCTCATTTTTTGTGTATAATGAGAACTGTATGGATGGGTGCGGAATGCGGAACTCCCGAATTTAACACCTTGCTCAGCACTTTCATTTTGAGATTGTGCACTCATCTGGCAGCCAAAAAGAGAAGATTTTTGCATGAACAATACAAGAGCGGATATTTTATACTTTGATTCAATTTATTTTTTAGTCTCCTTCCTGTTTTGTCGTAAATTATGCAGGATTTTTAGTACAACTCCCATAAAACGCAAAAATTAATTGTGCAAAGATTTAGGATTCTCCGGGCTTATTTCATAAATGATAATATGAACTGTGACCAACAGTCCTCGTCAAATATTGCCCAAAATTCTGACGGTAAATGGTAAATGATTTCCGTATTCACAATTCATTTCATTCATTGAAGATTGGACTTGACAAGTTTTTTTTAATTACATAACAGGTACAGATGACATTTCTTCCGAAGCTAAGGAATTCATGAATGCCAGCAAATATGCGCTCAGTGATTCTTCTAGACAAAATCAGAAGGAAACTGCTCACCTCTGCCAACCTGTCTCAATTGTTTCGCGTCCCGGAACAATCGTTTGTCGTTTTTGCAAGGCAAATGTAATTCCAAGGGTAGAGTCTAAACGCATTTGCTGTAAAATAGGAGATGATTGCTACGTTTCATTCTTGGCTTGCCTGGAATGTATAATATCGTGCAAATGCAATTGTTGTAATAGTAGTGCACCTGGATTCAAATCCACATTTGCCTGGAGCCATGTGTGGAGTCGAGAAATCAAACAATTTTGTCCAAATTGTAGACATATGATTGGAAAAGACATTGTTGTGTGATTTGAATAATTTTAATTTCCTCTGATGTGATAATAAAATATGATATTTTTGTTAAAAGGGAATCGGTGACCGCTCAGTTAATTTATATAGCAATTAATTTTCAATAACTTGATCGAATAAAAACTCGTGATAAGTAGTACTCCTGTTTCGATGTATAGTGTCCTGATTTTCGAACACTGTAATGAAGTGATGATTTCTACGAAGTAGAAATGAACGATTTAAATTACAATATCAATGCACTAATTTGTAAAGGGATACATAATCAATTCTGCAATTCCAAGGTCGGCAAAGTAGTTGACGTCAACTTCTTGTCAAGTAAAACTTGATGCTTAAGAATAAAATACCTTAAATGTGGATTGCCGATAGAATGCTTCGAATTTACCTTTCATTGCACGGAAGGATTTTTCTAATTATCCTAGGACTATCTAACACAATCTTAATGGATTAATGGAAACTTCTACCCTTGAGGGGCAAGTTGAACTAGGATTAGATTGACGCACGCATAATTATCGCTATATAAATTTCACACATAATGCTTAATTGGGAATTCCAGATCTACTACATGTCCAGTATAATGTCTCAGTAAGTAGTAATTTTCATGTCTCATGGATTTTCTTTCATTTTCCTCTATTAGATCGTTTAAGTCTTAAGTGCAGGCCCAGAGCAACAGATGCCTACCTCTTGAGAGATTATTCTTGTCAGTATTATAATTGCATGCCAGAAAAGTTGCCTTCTCTTGCCTTTGCTAGGTTAAACAGATGAGATTATTCCAAAAATAATTCTGAATACAGGAACCGGTTTCCTCTAGAAGAATTTAGCACAAGCATAGCTCTTAGGCTTAGGACGATTTTGTAGAAGAGAAATGTAATGAAACAATTTTGCGTGTGTATCTGCTGCGTTCGTACGGTAGATATTTTCATTTCATCATCTACACAGGAGCAGGCAAGAGCAGCAGCTGATCAAGCACTTTGCTTTTATTGATTCTTTCTTACGACGCGACGTAGTGTGAGCAAAAAGCAAAGAGGAAACAAGAAACTTTCTTACACATTTGGCACATCATTGTATTGTGATTGTGATACGATACATCGTAAAGATTTTACACCTTAGTAGGAATACAGTAGCACACAGGTGGTGAATTGTGTTGCCAATTGATTATAACTTCTTCAAGGCGAAGGTGAAGGCTTTGAATATAAAAATCGCTTTCATTTTGTTCCGTGTCTTCGTTGAGTGAATAGAATTTTGCTACATTATAGCAAAAGTGTAGTCAGTTGATTCTACCAGTTTTATAATTCTGTAAGTCCAGTAAAATTTTGTATTATGCATTTTGTGTAGTTTGTGGTTTGCCATAATCTGTCTTTTTAATATTGAGAAACAGAGATCATTTGTTTAGTCACCTCATAATTTGTGTCCTTAATTGTTCAATTTGCATTTGCACTAAATGGGCATTAAGATTTTGGTAATTCTTACACACATTACACGTTTTTAGTATGTAAGACATTGTGGTAGTGAATGTGAAATACGGTCATGCATGTAGTGTCGATGTTAAGATTCAGGCACGTGTTTGTACATTACATTAGGAATTCATTAGAAAATTCATTGTTTATGAACTTGCCCATGTTACAATTCTGAGAGGAACTCTGAATTCTACTACATGGTTTGGAATGAAAGTTTTTATGATTGAATTTATTTCTTTATTGTGGTTGAAATTAATAATGAAAACATTACTAAATTACGTAAGCAATAACTAAATTTAGTAAGTTTCCAGGCATTCGGCTACGGTAATGCTTTAATAAAGTATTGAACCTGAATGAAATGTTTCTTTTCTCAAGGATAATTTTGAAAATAATATTTGTCTCATTACAGATCAAAAACTAAGTATCAAGAATGTACAAAGGACCTCCTACATCAGTCCCCACTGCGGCTCCACCTTCTTACAGGGAAGTCATGTATGGAGTCTCCCCTTCGGCTCCATTCGTGAACGGAAATTCAAGTAATTTTTAGTCCAGATTCTGGAAATCGTTTAAATACTAATGAACTTTTTATTTAATTTGATTTTTAGTCATTCCTGGACCTCAGATTTTGACAACAGTCATTCCCCTTGGACCAAGATCATGTCATATGGTGTGTCCACATTGTGGTGCTGAAATCGAGTCATACAACTCAAGCCACTCCTGGACTAATTGCAGTAAATTAATCTAATAAATTTCTGAATGCTCTTCGCACAGATTCTTGATTCGTAAATGTTTCTTTTCTTCTAGTACATATCCTCAGCAGTGATTGCCCTCCTGGGTTGTTTCTGGGGCTGCTGCTTGATTCCCTGCTGCTTTGACGAATGTATGGACGTTCGACACTCATGCCCAAAGTTGCAATTCTTTCTTGGGGCAATTTCGACGATGAAGTGATACGCAGTAGTAAGGGTATTCGTCATATCGTGGAGCTTGTTCTGGTCTTATTTTTCGATTTTGTCGTCTAGCTGGTCTACAGACCGAGATTTCAGCGATACTACAATCTTCTTGTATTTTTTAACTAAAACTTAATTTCCTAGCTGTTCAGGGTGATAAATGGAGATTTTGCAGGGTAAAATGTTGTCAAAATGTTTTAGTTCAGGTATTATTCGTCTCAATTAAGTAATATTACAAGGTATATATAGCATGTGCTGGGTGTTCCTAAATCCTTACAAAATCCATTTTAGTATTCAATTCAATTGTTTCTGCCATAATTCCTAGCTCCTAACTGGGCTTCAGATTCAAGGGAATGCCAGATTATTGTTGTAATTTCAGGTTAGATTGAAAGTACAATTGAACAACGATATTACTATTACTATATACGAAATTGTTCACATAGAGCGACATCACAGTTCAGCATTTATTTACGTCGGTGTGTAAAGTTGCATTACAGATTTTGACTTTTGAATTAATTCTTTGGATGGAAACCCGTGAGACATTGCTTCATCGTTTTTCCCCAACTGATTGAGCACGGTTTATTTACGTCGGTGTGTAAAGTTGCATTACAGATTTTGACTTTTGAATTAATTCTTTGGATGGAAACCCGTGAGACATTGCTTCATCGTTTTTCCCCAACTGATTGAGCAAATCGACGTACTTGGAAATTTCACGTGAATATTCGATGGATGTAGTTCCAAATCTTTTCTCGACGTGATCCAAACTTTTCTTTACGAATTCGGCAGATTTTTTGAAATCGCCTAAGTTGGAAAAATTAGTTTCAATTATATGTTCAGTTCAATTGTTATGATAATATTTAACATTTCAATGTACCGTAAATAGCGTAGCATCGCCCCAAAGCATCACAAACCTCTCCCAAATCAACGTTGTCTTTGAATAATGCCTTGCTTCTAAGATTGTAGCACTTAAGAAGACTTATAACGGCGTCTTTTACCTTCCCTTGCCTCAATTGTTCCATTCCTGTCAGATATAACATTTAATTTTCACATCTACTTTCACGACATTAAATGAAGGAATGGTTAGCGTACCTTCAGTATAAAATTCATCCGATTTGAAAACTGACTGAACCGCTGCCCTCATATCTTGGGAACATTTACATTTAGCACAGTCTGCCAATAAAGTTGGATTGGTGCTGTCAGGCAAGATTGGTGCACTGCATTCCAAGCAAGCGTAGGCAAAAAATTTGTCCTAAAAATTAGAAATTCTATTATCAAATCACTGGTAAGCAAGTGGTTGGTCCGTTTCATTAATTTACCGCAAAACTTGACTCTTCTTTCAATTCTTTAGTGCAGGGAGGACAATCACATTCGAAAAAGTATTGTTGGCTTAAATTCTCTTGCCGATTCTGCCGATTCATACGACGAAAGTTTGGACCATAGCAATTCAAAATTTCGGAGCCTTTCTCCAGATTCTCAGTTGATTTTACTACCAGAGTTCTTCCATTTTTGAACTAAGAAAAAATCAACATTGTTCCAGTATGATTTCTCAGTTTGTGTAACAAACAAAAAATAAAAAATTAGATACTCACACTGCAAGCAATATTTGGGTCACATGAGTGATTAATCAAACTGACAGAAGGATAAATTCCTGTAGCGATTTTTGCTTGAGTTTCTTCTAGTGTTGAGTAGGATATATGCTCAGCATTCAGATCTAAGGAGGGCAACATAATGTGCATCAAAATTTCATTCTGTTAGTTCAACATTGCACTTAAACTTAGAACTCACCTGTCAATATAGCGGTCACTGCGTGCCCATTGCATATTAGTTGACAAATGTGGTGTAAAATTACACCTCCAATCTTGGCAGTTTCTTCTTCAGTCAATGAGTCAAGGAAAATCGTTTTAACATTCAAGAAATGAGTCAAAAGGGAAGCAGTCTGTAAGATTCGAACATTGTATCATTGAATTAGGAATTAAAAAAATTAGGACAAAACTTTTCAGGCATACCAGACTATACTGGAATAAATCCTCGGGTCGGATGTCCCCAATATGATCGAGCAAAGCAAAAACTCGACCGTAGTTGGATTCACCCTTTCGAAATACTTCCCAATTATGACAATCTGCCAGGGTTTTTTCATTCTTGAGTATTTTAAGCACTTCAGCTGTCCCAGCGATTAGAACAATTCGAATAGCTAAATGAGCAATTCCCACAGATTGTAAAAGCTTCAGCGATTGGCATTCATGCATGTGATACTGTTTCCAGGCATTTGTACAGCATGTCTCTGAACAATAACTCACTTGGGCACAACTTGAACATCTGAAGAGATTATCAAAATAAAATTAGCATACTAGTTAATAATTTGATGAAGGTTTAACTTACGGAATGAAATATCCTTTCAAATCTGCTATACAATGATTGCAGAAACTTTCATAGAAATCCGGAATCAGCACTGTTGCGTAAGGTTGTTCCTGAAATATCACATCTCCCATGTTCACAGGTTGGGAGCAAATAACATGTCGAGTTGATTTTTCAGAGAATTGTATTTCCAACGAATTCGAAGCATTTGCAAAATCAGGGTTGTCTTCGAAGAAACCCTGTTTTGGATCATTTGCAGCCTTCTTACTTGATTTTATCGATTGCTCATCTAATTCAGCTCCTGAATTATACGCTAAGAAAATTTCCTTTTCAATCAAACCCAACTTTTTATAATTTTCCTTCCCAAAAACTCCAGTTTCCCCCACTAGTGTATCTCGCCCTAAGTTGAGCATTTGACGTGCGGAATCCAATTTCCTTTGCTTCATAAAAATATTGGCTTTACGAAGCAACAACTTAATTTTTAAATTATCAGGATATCCATTCTGCAAGGCTAAATCCGCATCCCGAAGTGAATATTCATAATGACCAAATTCAAAGTAAACTGCAGAGCGATTAGCAAGACAAATAGCTGCATCTTTTCGTTCTTCGTCTGTCTGGAATTTACTCAACCGAAGTGCCTCATGATAAGAAGCTAAACTTTGTTCCCACAACTTTTTTCCAAAATATTCATTTCCTTCTTTTCGCCTTTTTAATGAGAGTTGGTGATTTTTTAAAATGGGGATTTGATTTGGTTTTGTTGGCTGATCTTGAGATTTTTGTGTTGACTTGCCCGGGATATTTATGCTTGAAAAAACTCCACTTGCTTCACTCACACTCGACGTCGGCTTCGCGTTCTCGTTCACAGTCCCAAATCTCGTCTCGGATGGATCAGCATTACCAGTCAAAAGCCATTCGTCCAACTTTGATCTAAATTCCAAAATCAACAAATTCGCTCAAAAAATAATTGATACTACAATTGCTGGTAAGTTTTATTTACTCATTTTTTCGATCCCCAGAGACTGGACTAGTGGTATAATCAGTTTAACCAAACCGGTAGCGCGTTTTGGTGTACAAGTAAAACACAGATTTTATTAATTCGGATTTTCTGATGTCTTTGAAAGCGTATCTCGTTAGTTTCTGATTTAAAAATATAATCAACCTAAGGATAGTATAGCGATTCATCTTTCAATCAGAATGGTCAGATAATGAGATAATAGATTGAGCTGACTTAGCTAGCTCAGGCCTGAGGTGATATGTCATCTCATTAATTAGTGAAATTTAGTCAGAATTAACCACTTAACTCATTTCAGAAGGATTATTTAAATTATGATAATTCATAATTCCATCCTGCAACCTCTGACCTCTAGTACAGTTGTACAGTTTCTGATCCTGGTCTTTAATGCAGATGCATGTTTGAATCCTATTGGCTGGTAATTCAAATTCCTTCTAAAGTAATACGAGTAACTCAGCTAACTCTTCACCACAGACAATACGAATTGATGAAATCAAAAGCATTTACATCAGGAAGGGCAATAGAAGATTTAGGAGACGATGTAGTGAAGGAAATGCTTCTAATAGAATAATCTCTAAGCCTAATAATCCTTTCTGTCTGTGCCCTCCCTGTCATTCTCTCCTATTTATTTTCTTCCAGGAAACATAAGCCAGTCAACAAGTTCAAGATTATTCATTCACTATAATATTATACTCATAGTCAGGTTCACATTCAGGTGTGCCCGTAAAAGGCATGATCCTGCAAATAGGAAGGATTTTGAACGAGTCCAGTATAATATTCAGCTTATCAAAATCCTATTCGTCTTTTTCTTTTATAAGAAGTTCCTTATCCTAGAATTCATTCTAGCTTCAACAATTGCTTGAAAGTTAAATTAGTCTTTCGTATTTGTGCTGAGGACTGGCTATGCATCCAAAGGAAACACCAAGGACAGGACAACACTTGTTTTTCAATCTTGTCATATGTCATACGTTCAGTTCGAGTTCAGTGATAAATTTAAGAAACTGAGGAAGGGACAGGACTTGCGGAGTTAAAGCTTAGGTTGGGCCTAGGGCTGAGATAGGATCCCGGATGTGTTGTTTATCAAAATTCACAAGGTAAAATTAACCCTGGTCCTGGCTTCGTTCCTCTTCCTACTCATTTATTTCGCGAAATGTAT